>PVHY01001244.1:0-150427 GCA_004024945.1 Uropsilus gracilis
GGGGGGGGGGGGGGGGGGAGCAAGTAACACGCAGACCACGCAGTGACCTTAGACTTCTAGATAAACGCGTGCGGCAGGCATGGAGCTGGGCAGCTGTGGGGGGGGGGGGCACCTGACGGGGCACCTCCCGTGAGCCCGACATTCCTGGGAGTTCAATTTGGGGGCAGCAAGAGGCAGGAGCCGGAGGGAGGGACAAGGAGCAGCGCTGGCCGCCACTTCCGGACCAGGCGTGGCGCAGAGAGGCATTGTCTCGCCACGCTCCGCGGGACTGTAACCCAGAGCCCAGGAACGAGCAGATTCCTGCCACGTGAAGCGGCTGGAGCCGAGGCGGCCACGTGACCCAGCCCAGGGCACCAGCCGCGGCTCCGAGCCCGTCCCAGCCCAGCCAGACAAAAGCCTCCTCCTAATTGCTCCGCGTGCCCTGGCATCCCGACGCTGCCCCCCGCCCAACGTCTGCCCCGTCGGCCCGGTCTGCAGCCGGTTCCCAGGGCCCGTGCCGAGATCGTCTGTACAGGTGAACCTGGAGCTGTGGCCGCCCTGCCTGCTGGCCCTGGGCCAGGCCTGACTCCCAAGCTGGGCCTCCCGCTGGGAGCTGGGCCTGCCCAGAGCAGCGGGGAGCAGGGCCGGGGACGAGCGGGGCACAGACAGCCCCACAGCGGCGGCAGCCTGGGCTGTGCAGCCCGGGGCAGGGGCACAGGCCTCTCTGAGCCTCTGGTTCCTCCTCCGTAAAACGGGAGGACGATGGTGACCAAGGCTGGAAGCCACACACGGCACCGTGCTCGGGCCAGGGCCTGTGCTCAGAACTAGGAGCACGGTGGGGTCCCCAGGTCTCTAAACTCATGGAGGCTAGAGGAGGCTAGTGGGGTCCCTGGGAGACCTAGCGAGTTGGGGCCATTTAGGGTCAACGGCAAACAAGGATCTTCAGCAGGCGAAGGGGGCAGAGGGACCAAAGTGCGACCGACTGGGGACCGTCTCCTGCACTGAATGCTCACCCCCGGCGGTCAGTTCCCAGAGTGGGTCCTGGGTTCACTTTGCTGACCCTCCGTATGCCCCAGGGCTACTTCTGGTCCTGCCCCAGACACCCCTAGTGATGGGGGCGGCAGCCACCTCTCCACAGATATTTTCTAAAGTTTTCTTGACGATCACGCGACACCATCACAGAGGGGTCAGCGCCGTGGTTTGACTTGCATCTCCACGGCAATGTGGTCACCACCTGTGGTCACCATGGAAAGCTGGGTTTCCATCCACCACCACACAGCTGATCCTCTTTCCCCAATTAACCTTGAAACACCGTTTTGTTCTTACAGCCTACGGGTGAGCTTTGTTTGGTCATTTATTTATCTTCCATATGGGTGAGATCATAGGGTGCTCATCTTTCTGACTTATTTCACTTGACATCCTACCCTGGCCCAACCATGTTGTCTCAGCAGCAAGACTCATTTTTCATGGCTGAGTAGTACTCCACCATGTGTGTATCTTCTTTATCTACTCTTTCATCAGTGACTACTTTCTTGGTTTCCAACTCTTGACTAATGAAAATAACGCTACAACATACAAGGCACATATGTCTCTTCCCACGAGTGTGTCCTTGTCCTACCCAGAAGTGGTACACCTGGGTCGTGTATTGCTATCCTTCATGTTTTGAGATCTCCCCGTGCTGTTTTCCATAATGGCTGTACCAGTTCACACTCCACCAGCCATGCACAAGGGCTGCCTTATCTCCATCTCCTTGCCAACACTTGCTATTCCTTGTCTCTTAAAAGCCCTTCTCCCAGGTGTGAAGTGGTCTCATTGTGGTTATGGTTTGCATTTCCTAGACAATGATATTTTTCACATGCCTGTTGACCGTCTTTTATTTGGAGAAGTGTCTCTTCAGATCCATTTTTATAACCAGATTGTTCTGTTGTCAAGTCATACGAGTTCCATCACTTGGATACTAATTGCTTGTTAAATCCGTGAGTTGCTAATATCTTCTCCCACGCGGTATTTGCAGCACTTCTTTTATATTTTAATGTTCATGCTAATCTATTACATGATTGAGGGTCCTCCTGTATTGTTTACTTCTGTGAGACTACTCCCCTGTATTTTCTTGTTACTTCATAGATGAGCTTACTTTTCAATTTGTGGAAGTCCCTTTGCTACGTATTAGGGTTTCGTTGAATGGTGAACTCCCCTACTTTCGCTCATCTGAAAGCTCTTTATTACTTCTTCAGTTCTGAGCAATAACCTTGCTGGTTATCCTTGATTGAAAGCTTTTTTTTTTCCCTGTGGGACACACACTGCCATCCCCAAGAGGTTTCTACTGAGAAACCCACTGATAGCCTTGGTGGGGGCAGGGGGAAGAGTCCCTTATATGTAACATTCTGTTTTTCTCTTGGTCCTTCTAGAATTTCTGTGACATATTAACCATAATGTGTCTTGGTTTGAGTCTTGTTGGGTTCATTTTATTTGGAAATCTTTGAGCTTTGCAGATGTGGCTGTTTGCTGAGGGAAACTCTCATCCTCTCTTTTCCCCCCTTGGTGCCAGTAGAATGTGTGTTATTCCTCCTGAAATTCTCTCAAAAATCTCTTAAGCCACTTCACTTTTTTAAGTTTCCTTTTCTCTGTCTGGGTGATTTCCATGATCCCATTTTCCAGTTCCCCGATTCTGGGTTTTGCCTGCTCTGCTGTGGAACACCCTCCCTCCCTTTGCTGAATTCTTTTTTAGTTCCAATATTCTTTTGTTCTGAGTTGTTTTGGAACTTTCTCACATATTTCTTGTTACCGCTCTAGTTCTTGTTCAACCATTCTTCCCCGAGTTCAGCGAGCACCTTTGGGACCACATTTGGAATCCTTACCAGCCGTTTACTTCTCTCTATTAGGGTTCTTTCCAGTTGGGCCTATTCGTGTCTCAGCTCACTGCCTTCCTGTGTTTATTTTGGTGTGTTAGGCTCAGCTGCTTTGCCTCTCCCAGCTCTGAAGTATCGATGCTGTGTTAGAGATGGAGGTTGTGTGAGACCAGGGTGCTCCACTGGCAGTGACTGTGGCAGTGGGGCTGCATGATGACAGCAAAGCCAAGCTGGCTGCCCAGAAGATGCTGCCAGTAGTGACGAAAGCTGGGACAGCAGGATCCACAGGTGCAAGCTGCCCTGGGAGCTGCGAGCATGAGTGCCTAGGAGCCAAGGGCACAGGGCCTAGGAGGGTGCTGCAGGCCTGCGCGGTGCTGGGAGCTCATGGCAAGCGCAGCATCTGTTCTCTTTCCCAGATTCTCCTAGGAACTTTTATCTTCCGCTCCTAAAAGGCCTCCTGAGGCCTCCCTTAGGCAGAAACACAAGGACTGTTCCAGAGGCTAAAGGTCACTGGTGAGCAGGCAGTGGCCAAGGTGGGCAGTGAGCCAGCTGAGTGCCTCCGGACCCCCTTCTCCAAATCCACCTTTCTCCTTTCCTCTCATCAACTTCAGACCTGGTGTGAACTCATCCTTCACACTTGGGGTGACAGGCCTGGAGTGCCCCCAGCCTAAGTGCTCAGGACCCCGTTGGTCTGGCACATGGGGGAAGGCTACAAGTCAGGGCCTCAGGTCCTTCCTTCTCTCTAAGCCCTGCTGCCCCCGCCCTCGAGTGAAGGCTCACAGAGCACTGCTCAGGCTCAGAGTCAGCACAGGGCACGGGGGAGAGGGAGGAGGGGCCGGCCAGGTGCCGCCCGAGTCGGCAGGCAAAGTGCGCGGGCGCTTCATCTGCAGGCTGGAGGGTGGGGCCGACACAGGGAGCAGCAGGCAGCAGCCCCAAGCTTGGCAGGAGGCCAAGGGGGGCAAGTTGGCAGCACACAAGACCTGGCCCGACTCCGAGTTGGGCAACAGATAGAATGGGTAGGAAAGGGAGAGCCCCCGGGGCAGAGCAGCAGAAACGAGGTGGGGGGGGCACAGAGGAATGCCAAAGCCAGGGGCTGTGCGCCTCGGAGAGTGCGAGCACGTGCACACGAGCCTGCGCATGTCAGGCATCAACCGTCTTGACAGCGCGAGATGAAGAGTTGTGCCTCCGAGGAACACTTTGTCTCAGGCACCCTGTGACGCCTCCAGCACGCTGAGCACTGTTAAGGGGAACGGCCTGAGCCGCCAGCTCCTAGGACCGCAACCTTCCCACACAGATAGCTGAGGAAAACGCGCAGGCCCGCTCAGCTGGGCCCTCCCAGAGCTCTCCCCAGCACTGCCCCTCACTGGTGAGGGGACCGCAAGCTGAGTGCGTGAGGGATTTCTTCGGTCTCCAGGTGCATCCTCAGGCAGCGGCCCCTGGGGGTCTCCCCCGGCCTGGAGGACAGGAAGCAATGGGCTGGCTCAGCCCCCAAGGCCACCATGGACACGCTGGTTCTCTGCGCAGGCCTCCTCCTGGTACTCCCGCTGCAGCATTAGAGCTCCGCTCCCTGCTGCGGGGCTGGGAATCACCCAGCTCTGGGTCCTGATCTTGCCCTGCCCTTCCATGCTGAGGGAGTCGAGGGAGCTGCAAGCCTCTCTGCCCAGGGATGAGGCGGGAGAAGGGATGCCACCTCCCTGAGGGATGGCAGCAGGGGCTGGGTGAGGCGCTTCAGGTGAAACACCTGCTTCTAACTGCACCTGTGGGGCGGACAGCGCCGCCAGCGCCGACATCATCGGAAATCAGAGTCCTGCCCCTGAGCCTGCCTTCAGCTAGACTCAAAGATGGGATCGACCGTAACAAATGAAGAGAAGCAAGGGTTTGTTTCTGGAAAGCTCAGCCAAATCGGTGCCTGACTTGCTGGTACAGAACAGGCTCCATCTGCAGCCCACATGGGCCCAGAGAAGCGGCCGCGATGCTGGTCTCCCCAGGCTGACCGGTGCCTTCCAGAGCACTGGGCCGGACCACCAAGTCACGGACAGGCTGAGGCAGCGTCACACCCTCTCCTCAATGTGTATTACGTCATCCATTTATTCTCAAGATGTGCACACTCAAGTATTAAGTTGACTGAGGACGGCGCTCCGAGGTGTGTACAGGTCCTCCGCTGGCCCAAGTCACAGGCGATGTCACAGCGCACCACACACACACACACACACACACACACACACACACACACAGAGGAGAAAAGGGGAAGCGTAAAAACCCCAAGCCACTCCGAGAGAAAACGAGGGGGGGAGAAGGGACGAGTAATGATGCAGCGCCCCGTGTGGGGAGACGGACGCACAGGAGGGCAGACACAGAGGAGGGAGGGCAAGCTGGGTTCAGGCGTCGCCAACCGTGGCTCCTGTGCGAGGGTCAGGGGACTGAGCTCAACAGGTCCTTCAGGAAGCTCTCTGGATCCGTGATTTCCGATAACAGACCTGGAAGGCAGAGGCAGAGGCTGATCAGGGGCAGGTGCAAGCTGCCGCAGCCGCAGCCCACCAAGAACGTACCACTCGGGCAAGCGGGACCCCCCGCGCTCCCCGCGGAGCGGCCACCAGTCTCGAGCAGAGGCAGCGCAGGAGGCGCCGAGCACCAGGGCCAGCACTGCTGTTACGGTGACGGAGGCCCAGCTGTTGGGCCACCGCAGGGTCTGCTGTCTACTGAGCTTGACGGGCTGCGGACAGGCGTTTCCACAGGGGTGTTCCCAACCTGCAGCACCTGGCCAAAGGGACCTGGGACCAAGGAGATGGGATCGCTGCTGCCCTCGAGACTGGGGGTGCAGAGGAACTGCCCTCCCAGCGCCAGTCCAGGCCCAAGAGCAACCAGCCGCAGCTCGCTCAGGCTCTCCCGTCCCGCAGCTGTGCCCGGGGACAAGCCCGTTTACACACCGTGGCAGCGTGCCCTGCACAGAGGGCTGCCCCAGCACCGGGTCCCCACTCACACCTAGTAAGCGTGGCACTGCTACCCGAAGCCTGACTAGACTGAAGCCACTGCCGCACGTGTGCTCCCGGAGGGACGTGCAGGTGGCCACTCTGCTTGGGCTGGCAGGGGCTCCCGCGCCCTGCGCTGCAGCAAGGTGTGTCTGCTGCTGTTCAGATATTTTCTAACAGCTTAACCAAAGTCACGGTCACGTCGTGAACACCTAACCTGGGAGGCTCCTGGTCCGATGCTCTTTCCCTCCTGTCCTGCAGGTGAGGGTGCTGACACAGTCCCAGCCTCTTTCTGGGAAGCCAGCCTCTTTCTGCCCCACCCACCTCCCTCTCCTACTCAGACGTTCACAAGACACAGGGCTCGGGACACAGCTGCCAGAGAAGCGTCAGTGAGGTCAGCAGAGACAGCGCGAGCAGCGTCTGCCCCGCCCTCCAGAGATAGGCCGTCCAGGCCCAGCCCAGTGCATGGCTTCCACCAAGACCCTCACGCAATGGCCAAGCAGGAAAGCCGGAGGCTTCCAGAAGCCCACCAGCTGGTGCTGAGGGGGAGAAAAGCAGAATCCCACCGAGCATCACTTGGAGTTTTGCAGGCACTGCCCCCAGAAGGTACAGACAGACGGGACACAGGGAGGAGGCCATCTCTTGAGAGTGGGACATAGGGAGACACTTTTCCTGCTTCTTTACCCTTTAGAAAATCCCACAGTGACCAGGAGGGGAAAGTGAGCAAGTGGGCGGGTGCCTTCCCTCCACATCAGCTCTGGAGCCGGACCTGGGAACAGCAGCACCCCACCCACGAAGGCCCAGACTCAGCTCTCGTGTCTGGCCTGAGTCGCCTCCCTGGTCATCCCACACTTATGAAACGCACGTTTAACGCATCTGCAGTTAGGGTGACCGATGCGCTGTGTAATGAATCTACACGGGGAGCGCGAGGAACTGGCCGAGAACGCCTTCCCGACAACCCGGTCCAAAGCACCGCCTGTCTTACCACGGCCGATGCTCTGGGCTCGGCTTGGGTTAAGACTCACTTATTTCAGGGATCAGAGCTGAGCTTTCCCACATCTCCCTGGGGCAGCTGGGACAACAGCTCAGTTGCCCAAGAGGAAGAGAGGCAAGTGCAGGCAATACTCAGAGCAGTACCTAACACCAGGCAACGAAAGGGGTTCCACCAGTGTTGCCGGTGGGAACCATTCTCTCTCCAAAGCCTCAGTGACCCATCTGGAAAGTGGGGGGTCGCTACTGACCGAACTCCCACAGGGCTGCCTCACGGGGAAAACGCATGGACAAGAGCACGGGGCACCATGGCTGCTGCGCCTGGACAGTGGTGGCATCCAGTTACACACGCCTCCCAGGTCTTCCGGTGGTGGCCGACAGGCTGGCATGTGAAGACGGAAATCAGGGCAGTGCCGGTAGGGCCGACACAGGCCCCACTGCCAACCTTTGAAAGATAAAACCTCGACACTGACCGGCCGCGTCGAGGAACTCCGAGAAGGTCTCCACTGGCATGAACTCCTCCTGGAAGGTCTTCAGGGCTTTGTCAGCAGCTTCGTAGATGGGCATGTCGTTGTGGCGGATGTATTCCGCTAGAGAGCAGGACCAGCCTCCCTCTGTGTTGCTGGTAGGCACCTTCTACAGGAACCGACAAGACAAGCGTGTCCAGGGGTTACTTAACTCGGCCCAAGGTCTTGTGCCTCAACTCAGGGGGGTCTGGGGTCTCCCTGCCGTGGAGAAGGGGCCTCCCACTGATAGCCAAGTTTTCCTTGGAATGTGTTTTTGCTCCCGGGGACAACAAAATTTCGCGTTGTTCCTCACACACGCCCTTACTGGGTGGGCACCGTGCTGCCGGGCTCTCAACACTATGACACGCGCCCATGCCCTCTCATCCCCAGACACCGCACAGCTGCGTTCCACAAGGCGAAGGCATGCGAACGTGCTCCAGCAGAGTGGCTTCGTTCAGCGCATGCAAGCAACCACCCCAAACCCCGCGCCCCCAATCCAGAAAATACCCTATCACAGTCGGGACGGAGCAAGCCATGCTCACAGAAGCCAGCAGAGCTCCTCCCCCCAGAAGGGGCAAGAGCAACAAAGGGTGACTGGGAGGGGGAGGGGAGCATCTCTGGAGCAGCGGGTCTGCAGTGGGCCCAAGACCAGGAGCTGGGTGTGCTCCTGGCTCCATGGGCACGTCACTGTGGGGTCCAAGCTGGAGGTGAGAGTTGCTGAGCAGGGCTGGGCCAGCATGGTTGCTTCCGCCCTGAAGTAGGCTCCCACGGCTTCTTTACCTTAAACATGTTGTAAGTGAGATCGACGAGGGCCCAGAAGAGAAGGGAAGAGCGGTAGGCAGAGTAATCCCGCACAGCCTTGTCCGTCAGCCTGGGAGAGAAAGCAAACCCATGGCACCAAACCCCCAGAAGGACACACGGGGCAGAGCAAAACGTCCGGGAGCGAGGGAAGCGGCTCAGCAAGCTCCACGTCCCCCCGAGCTGGTGCTCAGCCACCACCGTGGGGGGAAGCAGCTGTGAGCAGGAACTTCTGAAGCCTACAAAGTTCGTTCACTCCAAAAAAGGCTTCACAGTTCACGTCTAGAAGGGACCCTCTTCAAATCAGGGGGAAGGAGAGTAGGGGTGGGGAAGATGTAAGTGGCAAGATGGCAGTCACGGAAACCACCACAAGGAAACGGCCAGGAGGCCTGCAGCCACGGGCGTGTGACCCCCACACGAGCTCTTGGACTTGGTAGGGAACTCACGGGTGAAGTCGGAAACAAAGTGCCACTTCAGTCTCTCCATTCTCACTGGGAGAACTTTTACTAACAGTCAGCAGACCTAAACCAGTCCAACAATAGTGTGTCAACACGCTCTGTGTTAAAAAACAGCAAGTTGGTGGAAACCTTGTGTTGAGCAATAGTCAGGACTGATGGAAGACACAACTACCTCAACACCTCCTAAATCCGGGGGTAATCCCAAGCCACTCACCACACCCCTTTATTGCTAACCGGTATTATCTCTACCTAATCCAATGACTCAGATCAGGACGAAAGCCCAGCAGTGTCCTGACACACCAGGGGCTGTGTGACAACAGCGGGGCCGGCCAGCAGACACCCTGGTTGAGAAGTGATGACACCAGGGAGAGCCTCTGTGAAACAGAGATGGCTCCCTCCACAGGGAGAGGGAACCACTGCTGCCCTCCCCTCTGTGGCAAGTCAAAGCTAGAGGAAGCCTGGTCATGGAGATGCTGCACCCTGGAACACCCCAGAACAGAATGAAGGAACTGGAATTTAGGATGAAAATGAGCGCAAGCACTACAAAAACAAGACAAGTACTGGTATCAGTGGTTATAGAAGTTGAAGCCACACTGTATGGACCTCAAGTGAAGGGACTACCTAGCTCAAAACAGGCACCCACGCCCATGTTCAGTAAACGCTTGACGCACTAACAAAAGTGAAAGAAATTGAGGCAATTCCATCGGCTGAAACAGAACCCTGAACCCTACAACCTCCCTCAACCCCAATACCCTCCAAGACACCCAGTTCTTTCTTCCTGCCACAGATGTAGCCTGAAGTGAAAATTACCATGAGACGAGCTAGGGGGTGGGCACCACTCCACTTCTTTCTCTGCAACTCAACCTGTTGGCAGGTGAGACGACAGACAGGCTCAGACAGACGCCCAAGACAGCCCAGGTTTAATACACGAACGCCTCTGGCAGGAAGCCCTGAGTGTGAAATCTGCCAAAGAGCCCTCTCTGCGCATCCCCAAAGCCATGCTGCTGGCCATCGGCTGCGGCCTCACCCGGGACGACCCAGGACAAAGCCTGCTCCAGCACTCCGGCCCGGCCCCCAGGGTGAGCCTTCAATATCCTCAACGCCTGGTCTCTCCTCAGCGGGTGGCCCAGCCCAATGCCCACACCCAGCACCTGCCCTGTCTGCTTCCTGGGTGCCCACTCATGGCCCACACTACACCAGCCTGGCCCTTGTCCTAGCCGTCTTGCTCGATAAGCAGGAATCTCGTGTGTCCCTGCCCCACTTAGCATTTCAGGCTAATGAGTAAAGGTGACTAAATTGCTACAGAGAAAACAGCAACTCCTGAGCGTGGCTGGCGCAGGATTTCCTAAACTAGCTGTGACCAAATGGGCTTTGCCTCAATTGCCTGGGTCAGGAACGAGCTCTCGGCTCCTGACTGACAGCCAAATAGGTCCCGTGGCTTCAGATTTCACACCTGCCACTGGGAGCCTGTGCCCAGGAAGCAGCCAGTGGTGTGCCGTGGATGCAGGCCTGCCTGGCTGGCCACTTAATACCTCTAATTGACACTGGACTTTTATCAGCTAACTGCTTATGCTTTGGACTAAGGAAATAACAAAGAGTGTGATGTTTAGAATGGGGCAAGGTTTAGGCAGCAAGCTAGTAAGATCCCTCCTCCTACTCACTGGCCCTGGCTGCACTCAACAGCAGCGCTCCAAGCTCGTCTATCTGGGGGCATGAGCGCCTACCCACCAGCCAGGCCTGAGGAACCAGAGCTGAAGGAGGTGAAGGCATCAGGTGTGCCAACGCAGATGCGTGCATTTCCACTTCATCTGGCAGTGCCAGGGCAGGAAAGCTCCTGCTCCACTCTCCTGTTGGCCCCTTGAGCCAACTTCGCTCGAGGCAGAAGCGAGCTGGCAGCTCCATCCTGCAGCGCAGGGCGTCCACGCCGTGCAGTGGCCACCCTGTCAGCTCACAGGGATCCCCCCGCCCCAATCCAAATCACAGCCAGCACAGGGTCGTGGAAACAAAGACCACGTCCTTCCTGGGGCGCATGCCCTTTGGGAGGCATGCACGCGAAGAGAAAGAGCTCATGGAAGAAAAGCTCATAGGACATGGAAGACAGAGAAATGTGGCCAAGGAGGAGGCGGGGATCTTTTCCTCTCGGAGAAGAAAATCCCAGTCAGTCGTGCGGAAATTGCCGGTTTGTGCCCAGACGAGGAGACTGGGACGGCCGGGTTCCTGTCCGGGCCCTGCTGGCGTTAAACCTCAGATACACAGGCCCCTGTGCCTGGCTGCCTTCCTCTTGGAAACCTGCTGCAGAGGCAAGCCTGGCTCCTCCTCCGGAGCTGAGCGCCCGCTCCTGCAGCGCCCACCAGCCATCAGGCCTGCCTCTTGGGGTGACAGGCTGCCCAGGGTCGTGTCAGTCACCCCACCTGACACACACACGTCACTGAGTCACTGTGCACACGGTGCCGGGCAGCTCTCAGACGCGCTGGGAATGACCACCCAAGCCAGAGCATCCTCAGGCAGGGGCTTCCGGAGCCTTACTGACCTGGTGGCGCCCCCTGGAGCCACTGCTCGGGCTTGAGAAGTCACCAGCAGCCGCCGCAGGATCTCCACACGCACAGTTCTCCACCTCTCGGGGGGCAGGATGTGGAGGGCCAGGACTGTGAAGTAGTGGGGCCCATCCACCTCAAAGGCACTCTCCACCCACTTCTCCTTGGGCTGCTCCAGAAAGCCCTGGAGGTTCTTTTCTTCGCGGGAGGTGGCTCGGGTTCTGAAACAAAGGGCACGGTGACACCAGGCAGGAGGAGGGGAGGAGGCTGTGCCATCTGTCTTCCTTCACAGGTTTCTCGAGCACTTGGCTCACTGACACCCCCCCTCCCCAATCAACCCTTCCCAATCAATCACTCCCCCCCAAATCAATCCTTCCCAGTCAATGCCCTTCCCTCCCTCCTTGGTGCCACCTTCCTTGACCCCTCCCACCTCAGCTCCCACCTGTGTCTGAGGTGGGAGCAGGGTGTCATAATTCCAAACTACTGCTCCTTGAGCACCTGTGTGTGCTGGGGACATTCATGGCCACAGTCTTTCTACCACCAAAGCATTCCAACATCCACGGAGGTCTGGAGACATGAATGACGTGCCCCACGCCACCAAGCCACACCAAGTGATGGAGCCCAGAGCCTAAACTGGCCCCCACTCCATGTGGTGACCACAGTCAATCTGTTCGCATGACGCTGGGCTCTGGGTCCCCGTGTAGGCTATTCTGGTCTGTCTCCTTACTTATCCGTGTCCTCGCTCCTGACTAGGAGGGTTTCGTCCAGGCAGGCGCTGGCCGTTCTCCCTCTTGCCTACGCTGACATGGCAACAATGATCACACACTCAGCGCCAGGTGCCGTTCAGAGTTTTCTATGGATGCCTCATTTCACCACCCAGTCACCCTAGGAGGCAGGTGCCAGCCTATCCCTGTTTTATAGGAGAGGAAACTACAGTACAAAGGGAACATTTTGCCCCAAATGACTGGGGAGCTAAACAGCTGGGCTTTGAACCCCACAGCCTGGCTCCAAAGTCTCCAACATCAAATCTCAGTCCTCCTGCCCTGCGGGAATGCGGTGACTGAATCAGCACTGAGGAGCCACTCGAGTCCTCCTGCCCCTTTAGCTCTGGCTACACGCTCTCCCCCTACCCTGGGCCACGCTCTAGCCAGAGTGCTGAGACCCCACCCTGATCCGCAGGGGAAATATAGCAGCACGCGTGGTCACCAGAATCGAAGCCGCCAGCACTGCAGACGCACAGCCAGATGCTGGCCTGTGGGAAACCAGGAGGGCGGGTGCAGACACCCTGCTCCCTTCCGCTCCCTGAATGGGCCTCGGCTTTCCAGAACTGGGGCCCCAAGAGCATCTGCCACCCAGAAAATGCTCAGCTCTGCTCAGCTCACACTGGGACACACTTGCCACCACACACAGACGTGCTTCCGCGGGCAGCCCCCATGGCCCATGGCCATGCTCACACCAACGTGAAACTAGCTGGGGCGGCTGCTGGGCTGGGAGGGCTGAGGCTGGGTGCCTCTCCCAGAAGCATCCGACCCCTAACAACCGGCTGACTGTGACACAGCCGGCTCCCTCTCCAACTGCGGCACTGAGCAGGCGTTACAAAGGTCCGGATAAGCCCAGGGACACCTGAAGTCACCAACTCCATTCTGCTGGGCAAATCAGGATCCCTCCCTGGTTCTGAAGGCCTCTCCAGAGGAAGGAGCAGCCCACTCTGCCCCACGGCTGCCAAGGAGAAACAAGTCTGCAAAAGCACAGGCCCGGGGAGAGGCCCGGGGAGCGGCCTGGGACACTGGAGAGCAACTCTGTCCGGGCCGAAGCTGCTGGCCAGTGGGGACACCTGTGCGTCAGGGTGCAGATGTTCCTCCCAGGAGCCTGCGCTGCTGGCTGTGATGCAACGTGCTGACACAGTGCTATCTGCACAGCCTGTAACAATGAAGTCAGCCGCTCATGGGGCAACGGGAGGGATGAGACAGCACTGTGGGCGAGGGAAGACCAGAGAGACAAGACAAAGACTGTCCTGCTGCCCATGCCGGGCTGCCGACACGGGGGTGGGCTGCACAGAGCCTCTCACCAGCCTGGCAGTTCTATGACTCTCGAAGAAGGCAGGTCTAAAAGCAGGAGGCCCTTTAGGTCAAATCTAGGCTCTCATGCACACCGAATTGCTTGACTTGCTTTTTAAATCTGGGTGGAATGAAGACGATGACCCGCTCCCTGCCTAAGCTCTGCTTTAAAGTTAGACTTTCAAGTCCTGCAACACACACGCAGGTAAAAGCACTTGTCGACCAAATCCTGGATAGCTGCCTGCCCAGCTGACCTTCCTAGAAAGCCTTGCACACCACCTTTCCCCTCGCACTGCCATAAGCTTCACTCCTGACTAGAAAGTGGGATAACAAGTCCAGCTCCGCACTCATGAGGCAGGCCCTTGGTTCTCACCCCCAAGTGGAAACCCCTCCCCAATCCTGTGTGCCCTCAACAGCAACTATGCCACGGCCTCCCCCCCAATGGAAAGCAGGGGAGAAGACATGGAAGTAGAAGCTCCGTGGTCTGGCGCCTCCTACTGCCTGCTGCCCACCGGGCTGAATGTCAGCCCCAAGGTGCAGTCTTGGCCGCAGGACAGAGATCGGGCGGCCCAGGAAAGGAAGCCTCACCTATGACTTTATGCAGTGGGTGCTGAAAAGCTGCAGCGCGCCTTTCCACGTCAGTAAGACTGCCTGAGGCCAGGCATCTGCTCTGAACTACTTGGCCAGACATGGAAAAGTGGGGGGACCCTGGTGAGCACCCCCCAGGGACGCATGATACTGACGTGTTCAGGACATAAAGCACAGTGTGAACGATGTACGGGATCAGGTGGATGTTGCTCTCCCGGCCGCCCCCACCAGTGTCCGCACTGAACGACTGCTCCATGGCGAAGCGCAGGAAGAGCAGTTTGATGTCGTGGATGTTGAGCTGGTATGTGGGCTCCCTCTGGCCCGTGCACTCCTGGAGGTAAGTGTTGTGCCTGCGGAGAAGCAGACCGAGTGCTGAAATGGAACCAGGTATCCTGGTGAAGTCCCAGTCTGGAAACCCTTGGGCACCCGCTCACCAACAGCTGCACAGGTCACACAAGTGGACAGAAGGGGAGAGGGGAATACGAAGGCTGGGCTGGCAGGAGACAGGAGCAGAGGGCAATCCCTCCTGCTGTGAATGGGACATTCCCCCACTTTTGAGAACCTGCTGGCTCGGGGGGATCCTCTTCCTGGTGGACAAATGTCACACAGACCATACTGTGGCTGTACCTGGGGGTACATTTTGGAAAAAAATATGGAGAACGTATCCATTCGGACCGACAAGGTGACCTGGCCATAAAAACCACCTTTTCAAGCTCCACATAGTTTTTTTCCTTTGTTAATATAAGTCCCCAATGACTGGCGTCCTTCCCCTGTGAGCTGTGTGGCCTCGAGGTGGTGCCTCTCTGTGCCTCGGTTTCTTTATCCGTAGACTGTGTGTGGTCACTCACGGCCAGCATGTCAGTGTTGCCCAAGGTACTTTCATCAGTGCCACGGCCTGGTACCCATTTATATAAGCACCTTCTCACTCTGAGCTTTGAGGATGGGGCTTGCACGATGCACCCGTGCGAGGCAGGGGTCTCCCAGAAGCTGCAGCTACTGGAAGCTGGGGTTCGGGTCCTAGAGATTTTGAAAGGAGCCCCATAATCCCCATGCTCCTAAGGTATAGCTGCCGTTCAAGCCCGGAGGCTGAGCACACAATGCATGGAGCACTCTAGAACGTCTGCCTACAAGGACCACGGCAGAGGCCCCATGTCTCTGTCCCACGAGCAATGAAGGAGACAATTGGTTCCAGCTGGGCACTGACACCGAGGGTGCTGCTTTCTCTCATGAGAGTCCCTCCCGGCTCTGGACAGCAAGCAAAGAGCAAGCAGAGAGGTTACAGGTTCCCAGTGACGGTGACAGGGGATAGTGTCACAGCTGGGCTGAGAGCCGACCTGCCCCTTTCTCCTGGGAGTCCTCTGTTTCAACATGCAAGCACCCAACACTCACCTTGCCAAGCAAGTGGCAAAGGCAGATTCAGGGACATGGGGCCCCCAGACCGGAAGGAGCCCATTGCACTTAGTGTTGGCGTTCTGGAGGGCAGCACTTTCCCACTCTTCCCGGCCTCGGGCCAACCTGGATTGGGAGGAGAGCACAGACAAGTGACTGCTGGAATTAATCTGGCAACTGGGCACCTGGGCGTGCTGGGGTGGAGAAGGTTGGCCAACATTAAGGAAGCAAGCTAGCTCAAGCGCCGAACTCCCAACAGACACGCGCCACCTACACCCTCGCCATGGCAAATGCTAGCTCCACAGCGCCTCGGAAGGAGGACAGCGCCCACCAGTCCTGGGCCAGAGTCCGGCGGGCCAGAGTCCGGCAGGCCAGGCAGCAGCACGGTGGGGCCTGAAGCCCATCACCCTGATGAGCAGGAACTCAGGGACAGCATTCAACCCCAGGGTCAGGCCCCCACCCCCAAACCCGGGGCCCTGGGCAGGCTGCCCCCTCCCTTGACCCAGCTCACAGCCGGAAGCCTACTGCAGAGCCACCCCCGAGGGCCTACCTGACGGCAGCCAGGTGGCAGTCGTAGTGCACGATGTTGAAGTGGGATACGGTGCTGTAGCCCTGCTGCTTCCGGGGCTTGTTCTCCAGCTCCTCCAAGGCTACACGCTTGGTGAAGGTGTAAATGCCCAGGACCTTCGTGGGCTGCAGAGTCAACACGAAAGCACAGGTGAGAGAAGCCCCGCTGGAAGGCAGTGGAAGCGGAACGGAGGAACGGAGCTTCTGCCTGCCTGGAAGGACGACAGCGCAGGAGCACGGGCGAGGCCGGCCCCTCAGTCTCCTGGCTCAGCCCCGGGCTGGGCACAGCCCTGAAGAACTGAGAAGCAGCCACAGCAGCAGGATGTGAAGCTGAGCTGCCGCTCTGCCTTTCTGCCTCGTTCTTCTCAAGGCAAAGTGGGAGGTGCCTTCCTGAGAGCCTCCTGCTTCTCAAGACTTACAGGGCAGCCCCTGGGTGGCAACAGGATTCCCAGGGCCACCACCGGGTAGACCCCCCCCCCCAAGTGAGGATGCCATCCAGGCTGTCGGGGGGTGCCATGGGGTGCTCGCTGCTGCTCCTCAGGCAGGGTCTCGTCTGGGAGATCCCGGGAAGTAAGGCCCCGCTCTTCTCCCGGACGGCAGCAGCAAGGGGGGACCAGAAGGCCAGGTCTGGAGTCAGAGCACCTGCACCAGAGTTCTGATTCTGTCACGTGACCCCTGTTTTCACGTTCATAGACTGGGCTTTTTAAGATTTAAAGATACATTATCCCAATTTCAAAAGCTCTTGGCACGAGGTCTAGCCCAGAGGGAGCATCCAAGCGAAGGCAGTCACCACCGGTGATGGCAACTGACGTCCAGCCCAGTCTGCCTTCACACCTTCAAAGAGGACAGCCGGCCAGGATGCAGGCCTGTCTGAGAAGGGGCCTTGAGAAGGCGCGGCCGCGGCGCTCGCCATACCTGGAACTTGTAGCCCTCCCTGCAGATGCAGCACGTGAGCCCCGGCTCCTCGATCAGCTCCTCCATCTGCTTCAAGAGCGCCGTCTTGGTTACCACCTGGCCCTTCTCATTTGTCTGTGGGAAACGCCAGGGCCATGTTAGATGGAGATTTCCATGCCTGCAGCCCCCATCCTCCCCCAACCCTGCCCCCAGGTCATGGCCACACAGGGCAGGGCTGATCTGCCATCCAAAGAACTGCAAGGAAAGGGGGTCTCTTAGCTGGCTTCGCATGAAAACCCAGATTCCTCTGCTCTTCTCCCGCAGAAACCACTGAAGCAGGTGAAACCAGCTAGCTGGGACCCTGGCAAGATACCACTTCCTCTGAGCCACCACCCCCAGTCTCAGATGCCAAGGGCTGCTGCACTGGCTCATACATCGTCTCCACGGAGTTTGAAGACCGCTGACCCCATCTGCTGCCTGGAGAAGGCTCTGTGGACTGCTGCCTCCTCCACAGGGGCACAGCGCTAACAGCAGAGCCCTTCAGGTCAAACAGACCGGGGTTCAAAACCCTGCCAAGCACTTACTGCTTGGCCTTGGCCTACTGGCTCCACCCGAGCCTCAGATGACATGGAAAGCAGATGTAATGGCAAGCTCGCAGAAGCACAGGGGCGCCAGTAAAGTCTTACAAGTTAGGAGCCCAAGGCCCTGGCTCAGTAGCGCCTGGCGGAACTGCGGTTATCATCACCGTGCTTACCGCCCTTGCCCTGGTAAGCCAGTCCACACGAGGCTAATCTCTGCAGCAGCGGAAGAACAGGCCCTCCTTGAAGGTTGGTGGGAAATTACAGAAGGTGACGCGCTGAGCACTGTGCCTGGCGACCCACTGCCCCCCTCCACCGTGTCCCGGCCCCGCACCCCAGCTCTGCGGGCAGCACAGGGGCCCGGGCACGCAGGAGCGGCTCACCGTCATGCCCAGGGTGCCCAAGGCCTTCTGCCTCATCGCCATGGCCATGCGCTTCTTCTCAGCCCGGGTCTCCCTGCGGGCCGCATCGATCTTCTTGTTCACGTCGGGGTGCTCCCGCAGTGCCTCCAGCAAGTTCTCAGCCAGGGTCCCGATGCCCTCGTCACTGGACACCTGCTCCAGCTTGTGCAGGTTTGTGATGGAGTCCGTTCCTATCAGAACCTAGCAGGAGAGCACGGAGACAGGCAGCTCGCAACCAGGCGGACCAGCATTCTTCCCAAGAGCCTGAGGCTGAGCAGCCTCACGGTGAGCACAATCCATGTCATCTGCTCAGCTTCAGTCCGACCTTTGGATCCTACACTTCAAGAGATCTGGACAAACGGGTGCGCGCCGGGCTCCGCCACGACATCTGACCAACGACCAGACTCTTCAGCATCAGGGTTGCTACCTACAAAGGGGGGTGGTGGGAGCGCGCCTCCAAGGACCACCGCAGACGACCGCAGCCAGAGGGGACGTGCCCAGCGCGGCAGGAAGGAGAGGGGCTCAGGCAAGATGCTTGAAGAAGCAACATGAGGAGCACAGCAGAGCCCTGACGCCACAGGGGCTACGGTCCGCGTCAGGGGACGCCCGACCAGGAGCCAGGCCAGGCCTGCCCACGGACACCGGACGGAGAGCAGCAAGCTGAAGTGGGCTAAGAGGAACCTTTCTCACAGACAGGGACAAGAGGCCCCTGTGCTTAGGACACCCGCAGCCACTGCAGCACCACGCGCTCCATGGGGGGGGGGGGGTGGCAGAGCCTGAGACCTGAAGGCAGGAGAGCGCCCTGGAGAGAGCTCAGCACCCCTGGAATCCTGCCACCTCCAGCTCACGTGAGCCGAGGGCAGCTACTGTGCATCTGACAACAGAGACGAGGACAGCGCCAGTCTGCAAGACGAAAGCTCAGCGCTCACCTCAGCTCACTCACGAGCTCATAAATCCATCTTCACAGCAGGTACACCCACATTTGTACCTCAGCAGAATTACATATGATCTCACACCTCGCGCTCCAGGATGCTGAACCCAGAGCTCAGCTGCCTGACACACTGTTCCCCAGATACCCCAAACTCAACCGTCTGGGTGTTGACCGTATGCTTGCGCACACACTTCCCGCAGGTTCAGTCAAACTCTAGATCCCATTCATTCTACCTCCCAGGTCCCTGCTGAATCCAGTCACTGTCCTCTTCACTGACCACTGGCCCCGAGTGTTTCTCACCCAGGTTCTGACAGAAGCTTACCAACTGTTCTCCAGCGCCACCTCCTGCCAAACCATCCTCTGCAACACGAGAGGCACCTCAGTTGAAAATCGGTACTTCTCTCTGCACAATGTGATCTGGAGCAGAGCTTAGGATTCCACTGCCTGCTCCTGCCACACCTCATGGACAACTCGCAGCTGCTTCCACCCTGGAATGCCTTTGCCTGCGAGCCTTTGCACATACCACACTGGCTTCAAAAGCTCTTCCACACCTGACTGGGCTCACCGTGCAGTGTCCCTCGGCATGTGGCTTCAGCTCCCACCAGAGAGTAAGCACCCAGAGGGCAGAGACTGTGACACCCTTGGTCATCGCCAGTAACACCCCTGCATATCACAGCACCAGGACGCGCAGACCCCAGATGGCACCAGAGGAGAAACTGGGTAGTGGTCTAAACAGTGTCCCTGTTATTCCGTAACCTCTGCAGCTGAATCTGCCATCACCTCAAACGGAAATTTAACAGAAATAGACTAGAAGCTTGATTTAAAAAACACATTCAGCCTGGCCACCTCTCTAGGCAGTTAGAATGTGTGAGGGCAGGTGAGCAGGACAAGCAGGGAGGGGGAGGGGAGGATAGCTGAGATGAGCTATCCCTGAGGCCTTGCTGAGCACAAAGCTTTCAGCTGCCTGAAGCAGAGCAGAAAATAGTGGTGATGGTGCTACAAATGTCCCGGTGACATCAAGACTAACGTACACTTTGCTCAGTCAGCCACTCACACCCTCAGGGTCAATTGCTGCTCAGCTGACCCGAGACAATGAAGCCCCTGAAAGAAGGAGCTGAATGAGGAAGTCACAGTATGACTTAAAGCCCTCTACACACAGGAGATAAACGAGGCCGTTCAGAGTCACTTTTGTTCCAGAAGTCTTAGGTACTAGGAAAAGTCACAGCTCAAAGCTAATCAAGGGGAGTGTCTTCATGTAGTTGTAGGGACAAGAAGTCCAAGGTTCCTTCACGTACGCCCTCTCCAGAATCAGGCCTGTGGGCCTGCTGGCTACACACCTGGGTGGCAGGGTGCTGGATGGCCAGCCCTCGGAGCAGTCTCAGGATAAAGGGCAAGGCTGGACGGGACAAAAACTTTTTCCAGATGTCAGCATCCAAACTGCAAAGCAAAGGAAGGCTTGTTAGCAGGCCAGTGAGGCAAAGGTCACCTGGAAACCAGTGGCTGGCCCTGGCTTGTTTGAATAGGACCCTCCAAGCGAAGCAGGAAGAATGACAAAGGACAACTCAGCTCAGCCTAGAAGCTGAAGGAAATGGGTACTGTGAACAGAAACCACAGCCCTGAAGAACGTTGCCATGGCTGAGACGTCATTCTGGGAGGGAGACACTGAGAACAACAGAGAATAAAAAAGCCTCAGGCCAAGACGATGGGCGTGGGAAAAGGTGCCAGAAAGAGGGGAAGAAAAGCAGCCACTCCAACAGGACTGCTTCTTACTTCTTGGCACTGGGAATGTGCTTCTTCATATAGTCAAGTGCACTCTGGGTGATCCCCTTCTGGAGAATCAGATCCTTCAACTGATGCCCGTTGCTGTTGTTCTTGATGCCGGCCGCTATTTTACAGAAGCAGTCCAGGAACACTTTGTCATCGCCGCTGTGGTCTTCATCATACCTGAGGGAAAAGGCAGAGTGAGGGTGAAAGGAGCAACAACATAAGCTGATCATGCCATTCTCTGGTTAACAATCTTCAGGAGCCTGGGACCACAGCCAAAGTCAGCGTGACAGAGGCCTTGGCCAAGCTCCCTCTTATCTGCCACGTCCCCAGCTCCCAACCCTCTCCTGCATGGTCATGCTGTGGCACATGACTCCCTCCACCTGCCCCCCAGCCCCCATCTCACAGCCTCACCATCTCTACTGAGATAATTTAACACAGTATCTTCTCATCATTGGTGCCCCAATGTGAGCCTCTTAAGGCACACAAATTCTCCCTTCTTCTCACAGAACAGTTCAGTTTTCGTAGAGCCCACCACTTGTCTATACAACAGCCAAGCAACATACTTGTCAAAGCTGCAGTACGGCTTGAACCGCTCCACCAAGATCTGCATCTTCTCCAGCTCTCCAAAGGAAAGGTAGGGGATGATGCGCAGCAGGCCCTGGAGCACACTGGGGTTGGAGCGAACGAAGGTGCTGTTGATCTGGTCCAGGAGCATCACGAGTTGATCTTTGTCGCCCGTCAGCAGGAGGTTGCCCTGCAGCGAGGAGGAGGATGTCCTGTTAACTGGGTCAGGGACTTGGCTGCCCCATCAGATGAAGCCCTAGACAAAGCACCTCAGCACGTCCAGTGAAATGGTCCACAGGCTGAGATCCTGGACTACTCCATGGTGTCTGTGGTGCTTCTGTTAATGGTCCCAGGGGGTCAAAATACATTAATGTCACTTTCTCCTCAGCCCCACGAGCAGCGGAACCGTGCAGGCTCTCAGCGCCTGCAGATGGATAGGCCTGGGCTGCTCACCTTGTCCTCACTCAGGGGCTCAGCATTGGACTCGTCCAGAATGATCTCCATGATGCTGAGCACCTGTTCGGCCACAGCAGCACCACCACTGTCCTTGCTTTCTTGTTCAGCTACCAGGGCCTGCAGGGGAGGGAGACCCAGTCACTCTGAGGGTAAGACAGAACCACACACTGATGATAGGACCTGCTTCTCCAGAGAGGAATAGGCTCCTCCTCCATGATCTTACATCCTGTGTTTCTTACATAAAGACTGTGCTCAGGTGCACATGTGTCAGGAGACAAGCAGATGCTACATTGTACTGGTGTGAGTCTGCCCCGTTTAAGGGAACAACTTCCTCTCCTCTCGGATACGAAGTCAATAAAAGGGTGTCACGGCAGCAGCACAGGGAGGAGGGAGCAGGGGGAGGGACAGCACAAATGACCAACGCCTCGTGGCCAGTCAGCCACACACATGAAGGGTCTGGAGAGGAAACCATTTCATCTGAGCCCAGGACTGAGATGTCCTCCCACCGCCCAGGACTCCAAGGCGCAGTCTTCCTCTTGAGCCAACAACACTCTTACCAAGTTCAGAGTCCCCAGCATGACATTCAAAGTGTTCATTTCCAGTTTGACCAGCTGCTGCCTGTTGACTTTCACCTTCACACAGTAACTGAACAGTTTCAGCAGCACCTGAAAAGAAAAGGCAGTCAAGAGTCTCGAGAGCATGGGAGTGACAGCGCGGGGACAAACGAGAGAGAAGCGTCAGAGAGAAGCCCTGCACACCCACAGGCTCCCCTCCTGCCATCTGGGGACCGGCAGGGACAGACATCCTGAAGGGACACAGGAAGGCGACTAGGGTCTCAGACAAGGCTGGTGGGTGAGGTAACAATGCTCTCTGGTGCTGGCTCCCCAAGCGGGCACACCTCTCCAACAGCAGCAGTGGCAGCGATGCCTAAGGGAACAGGTGGCACTCGTCTCTCGAGGGAGACTGCAGGACCACTTCAGATCCCACACGATCAGTAAGCCGACAGAACCTGAAGCCCATGACCCATGGAAACTCAGAACCACACAGGTCATCTAAAGCATGGCTACAGTGTGTTCTCAAAGTCACTGGGGAGGAAAATGACAGCGTAGTGTTTGGAACTCCATACTCCTTGCTAACAGGCAGAAGAACAGCCAAACACAGTCAAATAAAATAACCACCAAACAGCTAAATAAAATAAAAGGGCGAAAAAGCTACTCAACAAAATCTATTTAAAAAAACCACTACCACCACCACCACCACCACCACCACCACCACCACCGCCGCCATTGCCACTGCCGCTGCTGCTGCTATTAGTAGCAAAAGCCTCATCTTGGGGAAAAAAGACAGTAACTCCACAGGTGACTAGACAGACACAGCAGAAGGCTGCCATAACACTGGTTTTCAGGAGGGGCCAGGACAAGGGAAGAGGAGGAACACAGGGAAGCTGCCAGGTCCTGCCAGGTCCAGCCCAGTTCGTGGCACTGTGCTGCCCTCTAGGGTTTAAGCAGCACTGTGGCCACAGCTCTCTACACAGAGACTTTCCCAAAGCGGAGGGGCTGCTCCCACCAGCTGCCTTCAACTCACTGTGAGAAGGTGACGGCCCTGCTTGAAATCTTTGATGCCTGCCAGCCTGTTCAGCATGCACTCCAGACCCCCACACTGGGCCATCACGCCAGCCATCTTATACACTTCTTCTTCGTCTTCTTCTTCATCTGGGGCACAAGGGAAGACAGCAGAAATGGAAGGGAAGGTGAAGATGGGACTAGAAGAGAGGGTTGACAGCCTGGAGTCCCCTTTTCCAATCAGAAATAAAAGGGCCAACAGTGGGTACTAAATTACAACAGCTCACTCTCAGGGGGAGCATTATCAATCACTTACACACGTGATAATAGAAGTATGTGCCACATCCACCAATGAAACTCAAAAAAACAAGCTCTAAACGTGAATCTGAACTCCAGTTGTTGCAAACTGCATTCTTCACTTTCACTTTTCTTTAGGTTTTATTCTCCATCCCCAGGGGTGCTGTGCGTCTGACTCAGCTGGAGAAGTATTCTCCCCTCAATCCTGACCTGAGGCAGAATGCCCCAGAGACCCCTAAGGCCTAGGATATGAACAGTTTGTTGGCCGTGAGCCTCGTCTCCAAGGTGCAGCATTATCTGTGAAGAAAGCCTTACCTGTGGTGGAGTCCAGAGACTCGATAAACTCCTCGGTGGCATCACCCAACAGGCCCCGCATGCGATAAACGATCCTCATGGGCTCTCCCTGAGGTGGAGAAAGC
Organism: Uropsilus gracilis; assembly: GCA_004024945.1. Taxonomy (NCBI): domain Eukaryota; kingdom Metazoa; phylum Chordata; class Mammalia; order Eulipotyphla; family Talpidae; genus Uropsilus; species Uropsilus gracilis. Next base: position 23,554 of record PVHY01001244.1, read on the forward strand.
TGTTTGTAAATGCGTCCAGAAAATGCAAAGGGCCTGGTCTTGCTCAGCATCTCAGCCTTGTGGGCTACTCTTATTTCTCTACTAGGTCTTAACCACACCCAGAACCCAAACACACTGCGATTCACTTAGGAGAAGAAAAGCCAAGTTTACTCTGTTTCCACGCTGTAGTACAGGACAGGAGCTGCACAAAGCGTTCTGTAGACACGATCTTACTTGACTCCATTAAAACTATAGTAACTGTAAGAACTATAATTCATGGAACATTTTACTCTATGCTGGCCAAATACTTCATAGTCTTCCCACACGAGGCTGAACAGCTGGTTCAGAGTTACCCAGCTACAAGTCCAGACCTAGCTCCAAGCCTGCATGGCTCCTTCAGCAATAGAGTTCTCTCTAAGCAAGGGACAGTCAGGACAGACAGGGTGAGTTAGAGCAAAGAATTTTGATTCAGGTGTCGAGATCAAAACACAGGAAAGCGAGAAAACCAATCTTTGCCCCTGGAGCTCCTGAGGTCTTCATATAAGCAATATGCAGCAGAGAGTGCATACACCCAATTACTAAGCTGGAGGATGATGCAAGTTCACTATGTGCCAGGTACTGACTGAGGTACTCTGGCACATAGGCCACCACCATCACTGTGGTGATGAGAAATGGAGGCCTGGGATTCACTATAGGAAATTAAGAGAAGGTGTCCCCCTACCGCAAGCTGCCTGCATCTAAGCCTGCACTCAGTGTCAGGAGATGAAACCCCAGGTGAAGGGAAACTGTTGGAAGGCCAGTTCCAGAAGGGTTTCCAGCTATGGAGGCCCAACAGGACTTCCTGAGGGAAACAACAGTCACAGACCCCACAGACAGAAAGAGACAGAAAACAGAAGAGGCTCTCGTCTGTAACTCAACAAGCAGGCTGCTTATCAGGGAAATCAGGAGGAAGAGCAGGTGAAAGAAACGTCCTCTCTCTCCTGAACATCTTCTACCATCACTCAGCAGATACCACAGGAAGTGAATAAGATGACTCTTCTCTGCACAACCACAAGGCAGGGAAGGAAAGCTCCAGGGCACTGCTTATGAGGTGGTGATATACAGCAAATCCTCTGGGAGAGTTCACATTAAGTCCAAAAAGCAAAAGAAAAGAACATACCTCATTCGTGGTACACCAGACCTTCTTGTACACCTCGGCCACAGGAAGGTCCAGGCTAATGATTTTATTGTTCACTAGAAGCTGAACAGAAGAGCAGGTGTGGCTATTATTCCAAACAATTGTAAGGCAAATAAATGTCAAGATCAAGGGCACTCTATGACCGTGGTTTGTAATTCATAATTCTTATAAAGTGTGGCCTATGGCTCTTCCTCCCTAAAAAACCACACATACAATCAACACAGGATTTCGTACACAATTTCAGGGGTTGCAAACAACCTTAACCCAAACTGTGGATTTCAGATGAACAACCTCTGCTAAGGACCTTCTCCAATTCTGAGTAAGTTCAGGCTCAGTAACTCCCACAAAAGCAACTGTCCCTCTTTCACCTGACAGGTGTTCACTGTGTATGTGCTAGTGATGCCAGACCACGGAGGCTGTTAACCAGAGGCAGCAGGTATAGGCCAAATACCAGGCAGTACTCAGGGAGTGAAATGAACTGGAAGCACTGGAGAGTCACTGCCAGAGGAGCCGCAACAGAAGCCCACACCACGACAAATGGCAGGCACAGGTGTGCGCCCACCAGGTGCCAGGCGCTGGGCAGAGTCCTTTATAAGTAACAGACTTTAACACCAGGTGAAGTAGGTAGGGGGAATCACTGGCACCACTTTCAGATGAAGGGGGGAAGCAAGTCACCCGCCAAGGCTTGTCAGCTACTTGGGGGAGAAACCTATACTGGATGCCAGCCCCAGCTCCTCCTCATGGCAGCACCACCCTGCGTCTGTTACCTCCATCCCACTGTCATCTTCCAGGAGAGCCACCAAGTCACAGTCCTGGCAGATCTTATTCTTGATGTCCCTCATGAGCGGCCCGATGCCTGGCTCATTGCTGCTGTAGGGGTTCCCAGGCATCCTGCCCTGTAAGAAGTCTTCTTGCTGGGGGTCCTTCTCCAGGGTCACAAAGAACTCAGTGACTTCATTCTCCTCCTAAAGAACAGCGAGAAGGCCGCATCAGCAGGCAGGCCTAAGACACGTGGGGAGGGACGCTCCATGGATGTTCCAAGGAAACCACACCAAACTCACTCAGCCCCTCTCATCTAAGGACATAAAGGGAGGTACCAGAAAGCGCACAGATGATTCCAAAAGTCCAGCCTTTACTATCAAGGGTCTCATCTGAAACGCCAGGGTGGGTTAGGAGGGAAACTAACAAAATAAGCCGAGGCAGAGTGGCATGGAAATGTGTTACTGACAGGGGCGTCCAGCCTCCTGCTCATCTCAGGTGAAGCTGACCAATCTGAGGCAGAGGACTCTGGGGCTGATGACCCTCAGATCAAGAGAAGGGTCTCTCTCGCACAGCACTAGGTTAGCTTGCGTCACTAACTGGCAACACAGGCATTCTTCATCCTTCTCAACAACAGGAGGAGGTCTTTGGGTCAGATCCTACTTCTCTACAGGAGAGCGGCAGAGGGAGAGTGAAATCCCCTCCGCTCGAGCTCACTACTGCTTCTTCCACAGCACAGGGGACTAATAAGCACTGGGATTTGGGCAACAGGAAGTTAGACTTGGTATAAACAAACAATCATGACCCTGCGTCTAGGAAGTAAGAACAAGGAAAGCTATTAGACTCCCCATCACCAGGAACAGGGAATTTATGAGGCTGCCTTGCTTTACAGCAGCGGGGCTCTCTTAAATGCCGGTATTGGGTCCGCCCACGCCTGGTAAGCGTGCCCGGGACTGCAGTGAATCACTAAGAGGCTCCTCGGCCAAAGAGCTCATGCTGGCATGCTGAGAGCGCTGCTCACAGGGTAAATGATGCTGCAGAGTCTCTCAAAGATGAAGACAGGAGTCCGGTAGTCATCCAGATTGTAGCGCTTGGCTGTCTCGATGCACACGGCCATGAAAGCTTTGGTTTCCGATTCTGTACCTGCCAGAAATCAAAGTGGGCCAGGCAGTTAGGAAAGAGCCTCTCACACAGAAACTAGGAAGAAGGTTTAAATGCCCCACACAGCAAAATCAATATTCAGCTGGAAACACGGAATGTCATACTTAAAACATGCCACTTGAAAACCTTAATGCCCACATCAGCACGGTGCCTTGCAGTCAGCGGTGCTGTCTGCTCCTCCCAGAATCATAACCTCCGCAAGAGAAGGAACTGTGCTTTCAACTTAGCATTCTCTTGCCCAACGCTGGCACTCGAAAACATGAGCTGATACCCCTAACTGCATTTCGCCCAATCAAAGAAGTCATAGTTTTAAGCTTCTTTCAAAAGGTTGGCCAGACTGCCCTCTTCAAGCCAAAGAGACAACAGGAAGTCAGAAGAGGAAGAAATAGGCTTCCCCGAAGAACTCCAGCTGATGAGGCCGCACAGCATCGAAGCAAGGCTTGCTGAAAAGAGCCGCCAGGCCTGGCACTAAGCAGACTGTATATTCACTGAACAACCCACACGCCCCAGAACTCGGAAACTGCTTTAAATATTGAATCAGACATGATCAGGGAACTGCCACGCTAGCAAAGACTCAAAAGCTAAATTTAGGAAAAATCAGGCATCCAGAGAAGGTCACAACAGAGGCTGGCTTTGCCTTGTCCTTTGGTTTTCAGAATTTGAGAGCCATGGGCTCCATCTTCCAAGGTGGAGTCTAGCAGGACCCACACCCTCACATACATAAACGTGGTAGCCCGAGAGAGCTACCCCTTCGGTGGAAGGAGTGTATTCAGCAAACTGCTGAAAGAAAACCATCTTCCTTTAACACCTAGCACTAGGAGAGGGAGAACCTAAGCGAGGAGCCCTGCCATGCTGCCCTCATGGGCTACAGCTGGAGTCACTCTGCTTTGGACACCTGACGGTCAGAATGGCACCGAAGGCGGCCTGGGGAAGCTGCACACACCCCCTCTGGAAAAACCCATCTTTGACTTGGGACTGAAGAATCTCTAGAGACAAATTCCAAAACAGGAGCTAGGACCAGCCTAGAAGCACAAAATCCAAAGACAGGAGGCACCATGAGCTGCAAAATCAAATCCGGATGTGTTTCTAATTTGACAATTACCAGACTCAGAAATGAGCTTGATGTTTAAAGATGAAAAGAGATGGGAAGTGCGAGAAAAACAAGACACTTTAAGATCTACACAGAACTATGACAACAGTGGGTGGATTAAGCAAATTATACATAGTGAAGAAGGAAACCATCGGACTGAATGACAGTTAATGAAATTACCCAAAATCAGCACAAAGATATAATGAGACGAACACTGAAGAAAGAGAGGCAAGAGACACAGGAGACAGAGTAGAGCGCCACAAAGAAAGGGGAGGGAGAATGGACAGGCAATTAATGAAAGGCTGAGAATTTCCCAGAACCAATGAAAGACACCAACCTGAGAACCCTTGACTTCTCTGTGCTCTGTGAGCACAATATAAAAAGCCCTCACAGACTGCACCCAGCACTGGAATTTAAGACCAAGAAGGAACACTTGCAAAGAATTTCATCTTTCCTCAACTGTGGGGAGCAATTTGCTGCCCATTCTCAGAATCTGTGGCACTTGGGGGCAATCAGACTCAGGCCCCGAGGCAGACCCGGGGAGGGGGTCCTGTGCTGGGCAGGCTACCTGTGGTCATGTCCTCCAGCATCTCCAGCAGCATATCCTGCGTCTCGTCGATGAGCTTGGTCCTCTGCACCACCAGCTTCCGCAAGCACAGGTACCCGTTCAGCACGGTGCCCACCAAACGACTCTTGAAGTGCCTTTTGATGGATTCCACCTCAACGAAGGAGGAGAGAAGGCCTGCGGGACAAACAAACCGCTGCATAGCTCTGGGTGCAAACATAAGCAGTGAGGGCGATGTCTTCAAAAGACTGAGGAGAGAAGCAAGAAAAAGCTATCCTTGTCCTTGCACGGAGCAGGTTCTCAGGGCAACAGGACTGGGAAAGGTGACCCCATGGATGAGGCGTACTGGAGCGGTGCAGGGCTCCTATTGCACCTTGGTCGGCATAGGAGGGAAGAAAGTCAGCGCCGCAACCAAGGAATAAAGCATCAGCGCCAAACCAGACCCAGCATCTAGAAAGGATGGGCAGACACCTCTTTCCCCGCACCTGTGAGACTTTTGAGGGCATAGCCCTGCTGTAGGTCAGTACTCAGGGTGGCCTCCTCCAGGGCGAGCAAGCGGGCGATTTCCTAGACAGGGTGATAAGCATAGTTAGTGTGATGGCCTGGCTATGACACAAGTCACTTCCAGCACTGGTCAAGGAGTTGACAGCACCGCCAACTCCACAGAGACCAAGGCTGTGGCCTACACACCCTCTCCCAGGACAATGTAGGACATCAAGGACTTGGTTACAGGTTAGCTACCACCTAAACGTCCCCTGAAGTGCTACGTTGCTATGATAAACACAGTGAAGCTATAAAAATCACATTTTCAACTATTTCTTGACAGTAAAATGGAAGGCCGTGAATTGTGTCAGAGAAAGCATACACTGAAGGAAGACCCAGGGAAGGAGAAGGTCCCCCAGGCTGTGGGGCAGGATACCTTGGTGATGAGGTTGCCCACGTAGGGCAGAACTCCCCGTGCTGCCAGGTAGACTTTCCAGTGGGCCGAGGTGATGAGCTTCTGGTAGAGCGCCAGGTACTCGGCGGCACACTCCCCGGCCACGCTCAGCTCATCCAGGTAGCTGCCACCAAGAGACAGGCACTGTGAGAAGGCTAAGAGTGCCAATAGTTCCAACAGCTCCTTTCTTCATATCTCCTGCTGTCCTTCTCCCCCCATTCTTAAAAGGTAGAGGGTGGACACCCAAGAAAACTCCGGACTTCCCACGTGGGAGCCCCGCCGTTGGGAAAAACTCAGAGCACAGGACAGGAAACGCAGTAAGAAAACCTCTAAGCACGTGAAACAACAAGTGCCAGACTGTGAATGGCGGTGCTCTGGGCAGCAGCCTGGGCATACTAGCTGCCGTAAGGCAAGCGCCTCACACTGAGAGGTCAAGGATGTGGGCTCCGGGATTGGACCCCCTGGCGCAAATAGCATCTTCTGGCAGACAAGCTAGTTGACCACTTCAAGCCTGTGCTGCTAACATGGGGATTCAGCGAGAAAATGCAGCTGGTGCGCTCACTAAAACTCAGCAAGTATCAGCTGCTGCTGCAACCACCACAGCACCACACTTGGCTTCTGATGCCTTCGCAATCTGTGGTCTTCACAGTAAAGAGGTGGTGAAAGACCCCAGCGAGGTCCCCTCAGCCTAGAGGGCAGGGCTAGGTCACCCTCCCACCCACCCCAAATGGTACCTGGTGAGCAAGTCGAGGACCTGCTGCTTGCGGCTGGGAATGGTGGCCAGTGCTTCCACGATGGTACAGGCTGCCTGCCGTGCGGCCTGCGTCGCTGGCGTGAAGAGCACCTGTGGGCCATGGGAGAGAGGCCCTGGCTCAGGGGACGGCCTGTCTCAACAGGACCCAGCCACCCACTCATCCAGGAGAAGCCTCCAACAACTCTTCAGGATCAGCTTCGTGGTACAAATCACCAGCTAACACAAAATCCAGACTAGGGCAGGCTGGGAAAGAGGCTGCTTAGAAGCCAATTCTTCATGGAGATCTTCTCCACCAAGGAATTTGGAGAAGATGCCCAAAATGACAGAACCACAGTAAAAGAGAAGCCGGTATTCTCCTTAGCACCTCCACGGGGATACCTAGACACTCACTGCTCACATGCTGTGTAACCAAGCATTTCTTATTCATCTAACCACAGCCAAGCAGATGAAATACATTCAGTCTCTCAGAACATCAGCTGAAGACAAGGCAGAGGACAACGGAAGATGGAGGAGCAAGGCAAAGAGGCTCCACAGCACCAAATGGTCAAGGGAGACAGCAAAGAGCACACGGCTGAGGAGACTCCTGAGCTGACCTGTCCACCATGCTGGACGCCACCTACCTCCTATTTGAAAGGAAGCAAGAAGAGCAAAGAGAAGGCAGAACAGACGGCTCAGGGCCGGCGCACACTCACCTGCCGTAGCCAGTTGTTGTGGCCCAGCTTGAGATCCAGGGGGGTGGTCCTCTTCCCCCGGCGACTCAGGAACTGCTTCCACCTCCACACGTACTTCTCAGTCAAGTAGAGGTGGCGGAGCTCGGACTTGCTGGGGGACTTCCCATTGCCCTCTAATCCTGCCAAGCAAAGGGGTGCAGGGAGGGGTAAGTGAAGCACCAGGGAAGGGGGAGGGGGCACCGCAGGCTGTCAGGTCACAGGAAGGACTGACTACCCAAGTCTTGAAGAGACAGACCTCGAAGAGGAAGACATTTCTTCCAGGCTTCGTAGGATGCTTTGGGGTCTCTCTTGAGCCACAGCTGAGCCTGGGCATGGATCTCATTGCAGTATGGCTTCACCGTTGTGAGGGCCTCGACAGGGACATCCTAGAGGAGGAGACAGGGCCGGGGAATGTCTGAGAGTGTGCCGAAGCCACCACTGCGGCAGAGCAGACTGACACCCCAGGGGACAGAGCAGAGTGGTGCGAGAATCAGAGGAACAACAGTCTGTCCCTTAGGCTCAAGCACAGGATCCAGTTAAAGCAACCTGAGGCAACCTGGCTGCAGCTTCTCCACGCTGAGCTTTAACGGCACTGACTGGTGTTGCAGGGTAAGAGGTAACTGGCTGCCACGGACGATCAGAGCCATGTACACCACCTCCTATTCCGAGGCTGGTCTTCAGTTCCCCAAACTTGCATTTCCGGGGTCAGAGACTCCAGAAGTGCAGGACCGTCAGTAACCAGAAGTCAGCTAAGAGGGAGAGCCTAGACAACATGCTCAGCCAGTGGCTCTTCTGACTTCCATTACACTCAGACAATTACTGAGGACTCAAAGTTTTCAGAATCTTCTTAAAAATAAAACAGAAATTTTGAAAATATTCATTAATGAGAAAAGTTAATTCATTATAAGCTTAATGACATTTTCAATATTTCATATTTTCCAAAACAAAAACCATCCAGAGGAAGGGAGGCATTGTTTTATGTTTTTGAAAATTGCTTAACGGCAACCCTATTAGGCAGCTGCCTCGGAGATCTAATTGCTGTGTTGTTTTGGATGAAGAAAAAAAATTGAAATTCACACAGATATACAGTTGGGAAGGAAAAGAATATTATACAAAAATTCAATTTGCAGGTTCTCAAAGATCAGTTATCAGAATCTGAACACAATCCATGGGCCTTTCATACTCCACAACAACAAAAGTCAGTTTTTCCCCAGGCATGATCCTTAAACACTGGCCATTTCAAAAACACTGGCTCACCAAACCGCACCAATTTTTCAGGCTCACTTCATTCATTTATTCACAAAAATATTTAATGAACACCCAGTTCTGAGCAGCCACAATTGCTGCGGTCAGCCGTGACGGGAGCCACACTCAGCCTGGCCTGAAGCAAGCTAAGCGCTTTCCTTAGTACCATCAATGGTGAGCGCTGGTGCACACAGCGCTGCTCACGTGCTCCCTATGCCATGCTGGTAGTAAAAGGACCAGTACTCAAGCCACGAGATGTACTAGATTTCCTCAGGCTGCTCTTAAATGCAGGCCCACCACCATGAACAGCATAGCTTTAAGCATGGCCTGCTCGGGCGGAGGCTGCAGTGGTCTTACCACCGCCAACTCTGCACCAGAGGCATAAACGTAGTAGAAAGGGCAAATGATGTCTTGGGAGGTGAAAATAATATGGCTTTACAGATTCCTCAATAGTTTTGCAAACACCTCAGGAGCTGTGAGATAACTTTTGAGAATGGCTGCTCGCTCTCAGCTAAAACAGCAAGATGCAAACATCCTCACTGGGTTTTAGCACTCTGAGGACAAGAAATAATTCAGAAACTTGTCTCCCACTGTGGAAAAAATGATGGTTGGATGGGATCAGCCCTGAGGGAAAATGAACCTCCATCAAAGGGAACGAAGGGACTTTAGCCCTGACTTTTCCAAAGAAAAGGCAGCCCCAGACAAGGGAAATGTAGACAACTGCTCACTAGCCAGTTGTCCCTCTGCAACTTAGCACTCAGAAGCTGTCTTCCTGGAAGAGTCTGTGTCTCTCACTGTAGTGCAACCATCCAGTCCAGGCAGGTTCATCATCGGCCCTAGCAGTTAAAGAATGCTGGAGCCCTCGGTGAGTTTTACAGCTTTAATGCTCCCGGAGACCAGGGACACAGGCCCATCAGGCAGGGAGGCTGGGCCAATTGTATGGCCAGCAGGCAAGCTAGGCAGCAGGGGCGGGGGGGAGGTTTTGGGAGGCAGGCAACTCCCTCCCCTCAATCCCCCCCCCCCCCCCCCCCCCCCCCCCCCCCCCCCCCCCCCCCCCCCCCCCCCCCCCCACCACCACCTGAAATCTTCATCCTCTTTTTCTGGGCTCTCACCCAGAGTGATCCCACTCACATGCACAAACACCCATGGGCCAGGCATATTATAATCACAGGTAGGGTGCAATGCCCACAGGTGCTGGTTATAAAGGCTAATGGCAGAAAAAGCCTGATCAACTTAGCCTACACTCATCAAGAAACCCTACCAGCAAGGAAGACAAGGACGGCAGAAGAGTAGGCAGGGCTAACAGAAGGACTGATGGCTCTCAAAGCCCACAGCTGGTACAAGCCAGCCAGTCTGAGGTTGACTATCATTATTTCTGGATTAAAAACTTGACTTTTATTTACTCACTCCACAATGATTTACTGAGTGGCTATTATATGCTAGATACCACCAATACTAGATACCAATGTGTTTTTTTGCATTGGGTATAAAAAATATTAGACTGGATTCAAGGAGCCCAGCAGAAAGCTGGATCTCCTAAGGAGCTGCTAACGAAGTGAAGAACAGCCTAGACAAAACAGCATTGACCACAACTGACACTGAGACTGACTCTGAGAACTTGACCTGCAAGAAGTCATTCGCCCTTCATGACTGTCCTAGAGGGAGGTGCTCCTCCCCTGACAGGCTGGGAAACTCAACCGCCAGCTGCCTGGAGAAGAGGCCGCCCTCCACGGACAGTCAGTGCGCGCGGTTCCTGCATTTCCGCACTTTACTCTCTGACTTTCCCCTAAAAGCACTTCTCAAAACGCCAACCCCTCTCTGCTGAATCCTAGCCAAGGCAGTGTTGGTGGTCCCCAGGTCAAAGGAGCTCAGGGTGAGAGAGAGGTTGTTAAGAGGCAGGGCCCAGGCTGCTCTGCTCTTCCCACTTAGACCCCCAACCTGACCCAGTACCTTGTTCTTCTTGCTGGTTGGAGCAGGCGGTTTAATCAGCTTCTGCAAAATCCGCAGGCACATAAGGGTAATGTTCTCAACCACCACAGGAGTCTTTATGTTCACAGCCATGAGGAAGAGGCTGAGCGCTGCAGGTAGGAGGGAGAGCAGTCACAACCCTAAAGTTCACCCCAGCTGCGCTCCTGCTAGACTAGCCAAAATAGTTTCCCCTGCCTCTCCCCCCTCTGTGGCCAGGAATGTGCCTTTGCTCGCTCCGAAAACCTTAGTCAAATGTTCCCCCAAACACACCACAGCGCAGCCGGAGCTCCCAGCAGCTGTCCTCCTTTGAGATCGAATCTGTCAGTAACAGCATTTCATACTGAAGGCTACTTGCCTAGAAAGTCAAAAGGAAGAGACATGAGTAGAGAAAGATCTTAAGGTCAGTTAGTTCTGGGGCTTATGATCCGGATACTCAGAACTAAAATGCCTATTGCAGAGAAAAGAGAGAAGATGCCTGCACATATAACCCATCACTCATTTCACCTTTCCTCAGAAGAGGGCTCTGCTAGGTGTGGTGGTGGGTGCCTGTAATCCAAGCACTGGGAGGCTGAGTCCAGGGATCATTTGAGTCTGTGGGTTTGAGACTACCCTAGGCAACATAGTGAGACCTAATCTCTAAAAAACAGCTGGACATGGTGGTGGACACGTGTAATCCCAGCTACCTGGGAGGCTGAGGCTGGGGGTCGCTTGAATCTGTGAGATTGAGACTACCCTGGGCAACATAGTGAGACCTAGTCTCAAAAGAAAAAAAAAAGTGGGCTCTGACCTGGGGAAATCATCTACAATGTGCCCCTTGCAAAGGGCTGTTCCATTCTTCTCTCAGCCATCACATGAGACTGGAGTGAGGAATGCAGAGAATGAGGGAGGAAAGCTGGTCTGCTCACCAGATCAGGGTTGGCCCAGTGGCCCTTCAAGGCTGTGGAGACTTTGCCAATAATCAGGTCATTCATTTGCTGGGTGGCTTCTGGATTGTCTCTGGGGATGCAAAAATACAGACCTGTTATCACTACTAGTTGGGTCTCCTTTTCACATGAAGGAGCCCAGAGAGAAAGAAATCCGTGTCCATGATGATCTGGCCTTCCAGGGGCAAGACTACAGCTCCAGCATCACAAAACCCTGCACTATAAAAGGGCCGCCCATCACCATCCCTCAGACACTAAATGAGCAAAGAGCAGTACCAACATCCCGCCACCTTCTCCCCAGTCTGCTGGAGACCAGTGGCCCCAGGCACTGCTGGGTAAGTATACTGCACTTCCCGGCACTCTCAGCCATGGTCACAGCTCCTTCCTCAGTGCTGTCTCCCTCCATGACCTTCCCTGTCTGTGCTCCTCTACAGACAAGTCTACGTGAATGACAGCAAAGAGCACATACAATCTCGTGTCTTTCTTGCTTCCCAAAACATTATGACAGGCCCGAGTGAGCACTCACTAACTCTCTCTCCCCTTTGTTCCCCATGGTGTCCCCACTCCACTCCACTCCACCAACACTGCCCACAGCCTGTCCCTTGCATCCATCTGCTGTTCCCAGTGCATGCCCCGCCACCTTCAACATCTGCCTGGCTCACCCCAATATATAATACAGGTCTCTGTGCAAGCCTGGCCCCTCAGAGGCCTGCCTTGACCATGTTATCCTGAGCAGCAGCGCCCCCCGCCCCCCATAATCAGGTTTCCTTTTCTTCAGAAGAACCTCCTGATGTTGTACTTATGACGGTCTGTTAACTGCCCTTCTCCCCATCGAGGTTACATGAGGGCTAGGACTTAAGTTTCATTTACCACTGTTCCTCAGTCTTGAACAGCATCTGACTTTCAGTAGATGCTCAGTAAACGTATCAATTTGGTGAATAAATCACATAGCAAGAAATATTTACCAATTAATAGCATGTCCCACAATCTATGCCACAAGCTCATGAAATAGACCCAGACAGCTATGAGTATCTGACACAGTTTAAGTGCCTCCCAAACTGAGCTATTACTGATGTGAATTATACTATTCTCAGCACTGTTCAGATGAAGATGAAGATTAGGCTCAGGGTAGCGGAGTGACTGGTGCGAGGTACAGGGTACAAACACTGGCACGGTACCAGCCAGGTCTCTCTGACCCACAGCCCCTCTCTCTCACAAGGCTTCCACCTTCTCTCCTGTGAGTCTTGAGCCCGGGTGCATGTCACTCCCTTCCCTCCCTCCCCAGTACTCAGTTCAGTCATCTCCCTTATCCACAGGGGATGCATTTCAAGAGCCCAGGATGCCTGAAGCCACAGACAGAGCTGGACAATTATAAACTGTGCTTTTTCTGTCCGTACTTATGATAAGGCTTAATTTATTAATCTGACATAGTAAGAGAATAAAAATATCGGCTCATTAAGTCAAGCAGTTACAGCCATGTACTGTAATAAAGTTAAGGAAATGTGTCCAGATCCCTCCCCAATCAAAAAAGTATCTCAAAAATACATGGTCGTTTCAGCAAGCAGTTGAGATGAGTGTTTAAAACTGTGGAAAGCAAAACCACAGATGAGGGGCAACTACTGAACAAGCCAAGACACCATCGAAGAGGAAACCAAGTTTCCTACGTTCCCCAAGTTTGCTCACCTTGTCCCCTGGCCACCACCCCCTTCTGTCTCTACCATGAACCCTCTGCACCACCCTCCCTCCTCTCACCCCATGCTCCTGGCATCACTGCCACCACCAACCCATCCAGAGGCATGACAAGGCCCAGAATCCAGGGGTAGGCTCTCACCGAGTAAGGAGGCACATGAGCTGGCGGACCTCCTCCCGCATTGCTGCAGAGCCTCGGCGAAGATTATAGTCAAAGAGCTCCCGGATGAGGCCCTGGGAGACGAGGATGTGTCTTAGGGCAGGATTGGTGGCCAGGGCCCGGAGGAGAGTGATACAGTGTTCCGTGACGGCCGAGGCGCAGCCGTAGCACTTGGTAGAGGACGTGTGGCCACAGCCCAGGACAGACAAGGCGCGGTACTGGCTGGCGGTGAAGGTGGGCTGCACAGAGGTTCGGGATGATTTGGTGGCAGCTTCCCTCTGCTGCAGGTCATACTCCAACAACTCCTTGCGTGAGGCAAAGACTTTCTAAGAAAAATAAAGACAGAGGAGAAAGAAATATGCAAGTAAACTAAGGAGAAAGAGAAAGTTTACAGGAAAATCAGCTTTGGTTTGAAACAAAAGCTTCACATGCTTCACATAACTTAACCTGCCTGGTAACCCTGCTCCGTTGGCATGTTACTTCCACGTTACAGAGAAGGAAACTAGCTGAGTGGGGCCAGCTAACCCGAGATCAAGTGGCAGTCAGAACTCATCTGCTCAGACACAGGCCCTTAACGCCCATGTGCGGAACAAAGGCGGAGGTCAACATGGGCCATACTGGCGCCTGGGGTGAGGGAGGCAAAGAAACGGGCTCCTCTGCTGTCTGCGCCAGATCCACGCCATGGCGATTAGATCTATGACATCTCCACTACCGCGGGGCCCACCGCAGTCGACAGGAGGTATGCCCTACCCTTCAAACCTGCAAACGGGTGGGCACAGCAGAAAATGGCAGCCACTATTTTATTTTTTAAAAAACCAGTAGCCTTCCTCTTGAAAGATGGTTAGTGGCCTAGATTACAGTATTCTCAGTTTTCTGAACTCAGCCCTCCCCCCTCAGCAGCAGAGCCGTGATGGGAGACGCTGAGAGGGCAGGTGCTTGGACCACCTCTTGGACTGGGTGGGCGAGGGCAGTGCCCTTGCTGAACAGCTAGCTGAGAGCAGGGCAGCTCTGAAAACCGTACCAGAGACCTTCAATGAGCACATGCTGAGCCGACTCCCAAGAACTACCTGGATGATTTTGGAGAGTTCATCGAAAGAGTTCTTGCAGTCTCCGCAGTACTCCTGAGCCAACTGCAGGATGTACCGGTTTACGCTGGCCGAAGTGGAACTGATGCCCCCAGCCGTGCCGGAGTCGTCCTGCAACCCAAGAAGCAGGATGTCAGCTCCTGCCATCATCTCCCCCCGGGGGGGTGGTCTCTTTCCTGAAACCATGCCCCACCTGCTCCCAGCACCCCCTGCTCAGGGCTACCTGTGGCTTCTCAGGAGCTGCCTCGTTGACTTTGCAGAGCAGGTTCTCCAGCTGCGGCCGGTGTCCCATCAGCTGATGATACACGCGGTCAGCCTTGTCCAGCAGGGTGTTGATGTTGGAGACAGCCTGGGCAGGGGGCAGGGATGGAGGCCTTTTAGCACAAAGGCTTCCCCGAGCAACTGAACTGCTAACCATTTACTGAAACATTCCCTACAGACACGGGGCTTCATGCTATCTCTATGCCTCACAACACCCTCTGAGGTGGGTGCGTTATTTTCAGTAATACACCGTGGGCACACAGGAGGAGCTCCTCTCGCAGCATTATGGAAAGAAACTACACAGTAATCACAGCTGAACCTGACACGTCTCCTCGTGAGTCCAGAGCTGCATGTTCCTCTGCGTCCCCATGCTCCTTCCGGGAGCTGTCCCAGGAGGTCCTCCTCATTCTCCTCCAAACGTCATCTCACCACATCGTCCTGGCCCTCGACAAGCTAACACTAGCCAACAACTTCAAGGTTAGTCATCCAACTTTCGCCCTTCCAAATCTGAAGGTATTTGCCACTTGGGTTCAGAACCAACCAACACTAACCCTGAACTCTATGCCAACGACATATCCCAACGGATCTTAGACTCCTGCACTATCATTTGCTCCCTCGCAGAAGCTCTACCCTGAGCAGAGAATGACCTGAGCTGGAAGAAAATCCATGCTTCACCCTCTGGCCCCTGCCCCCTCAGATCCAGGTCACTGCCCTGTATCCGGGCTATCTCTGTCTCACCTTCTTGCGGTCTTCTTCATTCTCGATGGGATCCACAGCGCAGCAAGGCTTGGCATAGAGCATGAAGTCGAAGCGAGCATATTTGCAGAAGCCACAGGCATTACAGAGGAAGGGGTCCTTCTCATCATAGTTGATGGACCTGAAGAACCAACAGGTCATTGTTGGGGGCAGCAGAGGTTTGGTGGACGGACAGATGGACGGACGGATGGACGGGGACACACACACACATGCAGTCATGCCCCACACAACCCCCACCTTAGACGCCATTCCTTTAATCTTCTAACTACCATGATTATTAACAGATTATATACAGATGATTAACTTGCCCAAGTGAGGATTCTTAGGGAAAAATACAAGGACTGGCCACGGCCCACTCACCGGCATTTGTGACACTGGTAGACGTTCTCTCCGCAGTTGCCGCAGACCCCAGGGTTGGCGGGCACGGAGGCGCTGCAGCGTGGGCACTGCAGGGTCTCTGTAGAGGCCTGGTAGTTCTCATAGAAGTCCGCGAACTCGATCATCAGGTTGGAGGCCACAATGGGCAAAGGGAGGTCAATCTTCACCTCGGTCTGCCCAGGGGTCAGCTGAACCTTCTTGGCTTTGTGCCAGCGAGCCGGCCTAGGAGAGACAGTGTCAGACAGCGAGGCAGAGAGCCTCTCACTTAACCCTCAGGGACGAGAGCACGATGAGATGAAGAGAAAGAACGCCCAAGGTACTTTCCTAAGGTGCTTTCTTTAACTAAAAAAAAAAAAAAAAAGTATTTCCAATGTCCTTTCTCTATGAAAAAGAAGAGAAGCTCTAAGTACTAAGATGCTATAGACGGTGACTGGAGATTCCAGAAACCAACACAATTAGGCTCTAAGACATTACTCCAAAAGCATATCACACTGAAGCCTGTAATCCCAGGAAGACAGAGCAGAGGACCAACCACCACCTTGATAGGATGAAGCTCAGGTTGTCACAGAGAGGCAGGATATGAACCAGGTGCCAAGCAGAGGCAGGAAGAGACACAGTATAAATTAGGAGCAACCGTAGCCATACCATCAGAGCAGAGATGTACTACTGAGCACTTACTACACACTAGCCTATTCCCAGCACCTTATATGTGCTAACTTACTAATCCCTAAACTAACACCCTGAGTGTGAACTGATCTGCATTTTACAATTAAGGATAGAGCGGCTGCAGAACTTGCCCAAGGTCAGAGAGACAGGTGGTGGAGCTGGTGGAGCAGCCATGCTGACTTCACACCAGAAACTAAATCCACCTCCTCCAGAAGGAAAGGGTTAAACCAATAAACAGCTTCTGCTCTTAGGTCATTCATGTTAGCTGCCTTTCAAAGGAAGAAAACTGCCTTCAGGCTGTGGACCTGGTGGCCATTTGCTGATGTAATACTTTCATCTACCTCAAAGAATAAGAGCAATACTTTCAGATCTTCACATTCAAGTAGTATCTGTCTCTATGCCCTCTCTCCAACAGCACCGCCTGGGAGTCCAGCAAAAGAGCTGCCTCTGTAACAGTTCACAACCACAACCCATGCTAGTGCCTTCTCTGGCCCAAGTGATATGCTGACTTAGGCAGCGGGACACATGAGCTGAGAAAGATCCATCCTAACAAGCAGAGAGGAAAAGCACAGGGCAGAAACGGAAGGAACGGGCACTGAAGAAGCTTCCCAAGAAGTACGCTTCCTGCTCTGTGAGCAAGAGAACAGCTGTCTTCATCCAAGAAATGACAGCTTCTTCCCGATACAGGTTTTGCATAAAAACATAACTGTGCAGCTAACATGGTAGAAACGCATGCGCGCCCCTCATTTAGCTTCTTCTTTCTTTAGCAGGAGCGGCCACAGGCCGCTAGGGCTCAGATTATCTTGCAACAAGCTCCGTCAACATCCTCGGGAACTGGTGTTTCCTTTCTGCCCCTCAGCCAGGGCTGGATGAGTAAGAGGACAGGGCGGGCCTCTAGGGAGGTGCTGCTTTACCTGAGTCCAGCAACCAGAGCCCACGGCTGGTGCTGAGTCCTACAAGCCTGCTGCCCCTCCCCAAGTGTGAACGGCCCGTACTTGTTTTTCAGCTCCACGATGGCCTGCACAGTCCGGTTGTTGTAATAGAGGTTGATAGTTCGCACCATCTTAGTCCGTTTCAGGTCCCCAATTTTCACCGTCACTTTGCTGATGGTGTGGCTACCAATGAGCTTCACAACCTGCTGGGTGGTGGTGTACCGAGTGTCCACTTTAACGGAGGAAAGCTTGATATACTAAACACAAGAGCACACACAAAACACTGTATAAGGTCAAGGCCAAAAGCTCACCTCATCCATCAAAGCAACCTACTCTCCACCCACGGATGAACATGTAAGTTAACAAGAGAGGCAGGTTAGGACTCCTACCACTGGTGACCGCCACCTGGAGAGACGCCTATGCAGTAACAGTCACGGGAAGACAAAATTCACTGGCCCCGTAAGCCCCAGTACTGTTCACATCCAAGATATCACTTACACAAAACGGCACTTCCGGATTATTACACACCAGGCAGGGGTCACTCTCCAGGTAATAGCCATCGAACTCCACTAGGCCAGACAAGGTGCTAGGAAAGAAATCAGTCTCAGCGTAAGGAAGTTTTTACTGAGAAAGCACCTCTTTTCACCAAGAAGTCATGAGAAAACCACGGCTTAAACACCCCAAAGGAACCCCACCCCACTCGCATGAGAATGTGCGAACCAGTGGGGTTAAGAAGTCACAGAAAGGCATTTCAGCTCATCAGTCATAGACGCTTACAATTTCCAAGCTGTCCTGAGGGACATGGAAACCTGAAAAGTTAGGTTTTAGGTTTCCACTTGAAACTACTGAATTTTAAAACAGTTGGGTCTGGTGGTGTATAAACCACACCCCATTGAAGTCTGGAGGAAAGAAACAGTAACATTAAGCCACAGAGATAACAAATTATCAGGTGCCAATGCTTTCAACTGCAGTCATTTTATGTAAACTTCTGGGATTTAGACTCAGACTCCTAAGCAGAAGCCTTCTCAAGCGACTGCACACCAAACCCAGACTCAGTGCTCTGAACACCCTCCACACACGAGAAGAGAACTTATCGATTCTTGGTAAGAGCCTGCACACGGCTGCTCGGCCCGCTGATTGAGCTTCAGATAGGACAAGACAGAATGCCACTCACTTGTAAATGTTGGAATTGGGATGGTTGGTGAGAATGTGGTTTTGAGTCCGCAGAATCTCCACTGCCTTCTGGGAATACTCCTTTAACTGCAACAGACACACCAGCATTAGGGGAAGAGGGAGCGTCCTACTGGGGACTTTACTTCTGCTCTCTAGCTGACACTGACCCAAAAACACCAGACTTCTCCCCTTTCCACCCCTCAGAGTTGGGCCTAATCCCAATCACTTGGAAGATTCCACGCCGTGACCCCAGCACCTCTTCTGATGCTCCGCACTGTGCAGGGAGGTCATCCCTGCATCCCTGCTCTACAGGGCAGCCGCGCCAGCGTCACCACCAGCAGAAACCCTTCCGGTGTGCACTCAGACACCAGGGCAGTCCTTTCTCTGCCAAGCAAACGGAACTAGCTGCATTTCCTCCCCCCACTTTCTCTCCGTATTGGCTAAGTCAAACCCCCAGTGCACATATCTGCCAACGCATGGAGAGTGCTTAAAACAAACCTCAAAGAGGTTTCACACATGTACCGCCTGTACAGGTTGGTCATAATGCACTAGGCTCCAGCGAAAAGTGCATAACTTGAATATAGCAAGTTAGCTTCTTTGACCATAAATCAACCATTACCTTCTTCTCAGTTTGCGGGGTTTTCAAAGAGAAATATCCCAGTAGGTCCACAAACTGGGCAGCCTTACGACCATAGGCTGGGAGCTCTGGCCATATGGACCACATCAGATCAAGCAGGAGCTCCTGTTGCGATTTGCTAGAGTTTCTGTAGAGGAACAACAATTCATGTTACCAAGCAGCAGAGAACCCCAAGATGGAGCACTTATCAACAAGGCTCAGGCGCTGTTTTGTAAGTGCATCTAGCTCCCCACAACTCTACACTGAGTCCAAAAGGGTTTTGCTGCTCTTCTCACCATCGACGCTGACATAGATGGTGACCAGCCCTTTCACATCCTCGGGAGTGGGTCTGTTCCCATCATCTGGTGCTCCTTTTCTCAATGGCTAAAATAGCTTTTGTTACGTTATGTGTCAAGTCTGGTCACTTTACAAAGGTCTATACTCAGCCTTCACCCTAGCACACCAATCACCTCATACTTACGGCATCAGTTTAATAGCCATAAAGCAGGTAATACGATGGAAACACCAATAGTCACAGGACTCAGGCTGGTCCAAGACTGACCATGACCAAGGGGGCACAATGCGAAGCATGGAGAGCTGCCCATGGCATGGGCCCCAGTCCGGCATGGGCCCCAGTCCTGCATGGGTCCCACCCCCACATGGGCCGCCCAGCTCAGCCAGGCGCTCACCTGTAGAGATGCAGAGTCAGGCAGTGGGCCTGCCAGCGGACCGAGGAAGAGTTGGACTCGAGGAGGAAGCAACGCAGAAACTGGACCAAGGTCTCCTTGTCTGCAAATTTGTTCAGCTGGTTCACCAGCGCTGTGCACAGCTGGTCCTCCTGGCTGCCTGAGCTTTCACCTGCAAGATCAGGATGGGACTGAGGTTGAAGCGCAGGAAGCGGTCCAGAGTCCATAGCCAGAGCTACCAGATGGGAAGCGAGAGGATTCTGCTCATTTCTAGAAGTTTCAACTAAATTGGAAAACAACTCTCAACTGTTTACTGGAGGACAAAAAGGCCAGCCTCCAATGAGACATAAAACAATGCCACCCCCAAAAGCGCAGGACTAAGTGGCATGAAAGGCCTGGCACCAAATGAAATACACGGTCGCAGGGCAGGAAGCATGTCCTTCCCACAGCCTGCTATCTGGAAAGTGCTGTCACTGCAGACACGCGCAGAGGCCACTGTGAACAGAGAAGTCAAGCCACCACCTCCATGCCTCCACCCCTCATATGAGGAGCAGTGACGGAGAGGCCGCTGCTCTGAGAGAAGAAGGGAGGCTGAACAGTTGAGGTCACAGATGCACCCAGAGCACATTTCACATCATGCTGATAACCTCTCCCTACAACGGGAGCTGTTACTTTACAGAAGAAACATGACCTCATAGTAATGTCCCATGCAGTCACACTGCTAATGATGTCACCTTCCACGGTACTGAAAATGAGACCAAAGAGATCCCAGAGGGCGTCTGGCTTTTAGGTCCTCTAGAAATTAGGCTAGAAGACCAAGAGGCCAAAAACCATGTGCAGCGAGAGAGTCGAAACACACCACGCCGGTGACCCAGACAAGAGGGAGACTCACCCTCTTTCTCCTTTTCCTTCTCTTCTTTCTTGCTCTTCTTAGTGGATGACTTGGACTGAGTGGCGGCCTGGCCAGAATTGGCGGCCACAGGGGCTGCGGTGGAGGAAGTGCTGGAGGAAGCCGCCGAAGCCGCCAGAGCGGCGAGCACCTTGCTGCCACACAGTGCACAGGACAGCAGCTGCAGCAGCACCGGGGACACGCCCTCGTCCACCAAGAAGCTGACTTGGAGGAGGAAGTACAGGACAGCTGCAGGCAGAGGAGAGGGTGCTCAGCTCCAAGGCCATCACTACCAGACTCATGCACAAGAACCGGAGCAGCCAGGGCGGCCCCACACCCACCAGCCTCCCCGTCCACACTCTCCGCCACACAGTGCCGAGAACAAACGCCTGCCACGGCAACATCTGACAGCTAAACACAGGCTGGCTGTCCACCCCCTCTTGTTTGCAAAAGACAATTCTCAAGGATCCGTCCAGCCCCCATTGGCTTGACCACCACTGTCTGGAAGGTAGCTCTCCTGACTTTGTCCTCCCAAAGACCCCAAAGTTTGGCCACCGGCCCTAATTGCGTCCTTAAGCTTCTACTCGTCTTCTCTACTTGGCAGCGTTCTGTCTAGGCATCTGCACACAGCTGGCCCACAGGCGCCCAGCAGCGACACTAAGTACACAGCGGGCCTCAGTCAGTAGTTCTGAGGAGAAGGAGCAATTCCGAGTGGCGCGGTGCGGTGCGCTTACAGTCATCTTTGATGCAGAATTTCTGCCAGTTGACGGTGCGCTGGGCAGCGATCTCCGCACAGGCTTTCAGGTGCTCCATCTGAAACAGACGCCGATTGGCCGGAGATGAACAACGCCACCAGGTCACCCGACAGCCTCCCACCTGCCGCCTACAGAGGTCTCCACCTGACTCGGAGTGCAAACTAAACAGGGCCTCATGCAGGCCGGCCAGCGCTCCGGCGAAGCTGGGGCTCAGGCCCGCACAAGCATGGCAGCACGTTATCTCCATCCCCCACCAGATGAAAGCCCTATGTTGGGCGAACCCTTCCGTTTGCTCCGTGAGGCAGCAGCGCAGCTAAGTCACGAGCTGCGACACCACATGCAGTTTACTTTTTCCGTCTACTGGCACAAGAGCAGACACTAGATTAGGAGCCGTCCCTACTCAGATGTGCTTCTAGGTGATCCCATGAACACATTCAACTCGGGCCTCGAAGTCCAAACAATTTCTCTTCAGGCAGCAACCTGCTCTCACACACCAACCCCCACCATTCATTCAGCAGTGCTCAAGGACAACGATCAGTGCAGCAAAAATCTCAGGTCGATCCTGTCCATGACACGAGCAGATGACAGCGGGAAACTCCAAGCTCTCTCCTCAAAATGGACGGGACAGTATCAGGTGGGAGCAGAACAGGGAAGAGGGAAATCCAGACCCTGGGGCTGACGAGGGAATACCACCCCACCGGGTAGGTATCAAGGATCTGCCCGGATCTCAGCCCTGGCCACGATGTCTCTAAACATCAAACCCCGTCACGCTCCTACTCAGCGATGCCTCTGCACAAGTCCACTCCCGCCCTGACATCCTGGCCCTGATGACCCGGCCCTGACGACCCGGCCCTGACGACCCCGCCCTGACAACCGGGCCCGGCCATACCAGGCTGATGAGTGTGTCGTACTGCAGGGCGGAGCCTGAGCTGGCTGTGACCACGCTGGCCCGGAGGAAGATGCCCTGCTCCTCCAGCAGCTTCTTGATGCCGCGCACGTGAGAGTCCAGGGTGTGCAGGTCGCGCAGCTGGCGGTACTTCTCCTTGGAGCCACAGATGAAGAGCAGCAGCTTGCGGACTTGGCGGCGCACAAACGGCGTTTGCTGGATCATCAGGTACTGGAGGGAGGGAAGGACACAGACGGCCCATGACTGAGACGCCATCCGACCAGTCACGGCTCCTTGGGTTTCCGCCACCTGTTAGCAAAACCGCTCGGAAGCAGCGCCTCGCCGCGTCCTCATGGCCGAGGCAGCCCGGGCGAAGGCGAGCACGAGACCTTCTTTGCGAGACTGGGAACCCCAGAAAGACGTCAACGAAGGGAAAAGCAGCGATGTTCCTGCCCCGCTTCCTCAGCACTTAGGTCTGCAGGGACACTGGCCTCCATCGGGCCTGCCCACAGGAGACCCTGACAACACACCGAATCCCTTTCTCAGGTGAAACAGCTGGCGAAAGGGTTGGGTGTTTACATCAATACAGCTTGCAGTGGCCATTGAGGACTGGCCAGCAGATAATGCTTCCCAGAGTCACCTCATACTTGCCGCGCCATTATTAAAAAGCTACTTTTGGTTCAAACTACCCACCACCAGGGCTCAGCGAGCCCAGTCCAGAGTTCAGCTAACTGCTTCTTTGCCAGCTGGCTCTCTCTCAGGCCTGCCTACAGGGGACCCCCAAGGGACACCGGAAGGCCGGTGGAAAGAAGGGACTCACTTGTGCCTGCCCTTGCCCTGCGCAGCTACCATCAGCTCTCTCCACCAGCTCCTTTCTGAGGACGTGCGCACTCAGCCACCGCACATGCCTTTGCCACTAAGGCGCCAGAGGTAGCGCTGTCCCTCGTCAGCGCCACAACCACTCCTCTCACACACATGGCTGCCTGTAGTTACTCTCGCCCGTTACCTCTTTAACGTCTTGGTTTTCCAATAGGAGCTTGGCAGTTCCCTGGGCTAAAACCTCTCTGAAGTTAGTGCACTTTGTTTTCCTGATGGGTCCAAATTATTCAACTTGCCCATTATTCCAAGTGGGAGGGAGGGAAGCGGACAGAATGGAAACCAAAGCAAAAGGCTTGCTTCTTCAGCACCTACCACAAAGCACCCAGGCGGTAAGAACTGGCAGTGGGAGGGACTCTGCAAGGGGCAACACCCATAGGGTGAGAAGAAAGGGGGCCACAAAGCCAGTCAGAGCCCCTGTGCCCTCTAGCCTTGATAGGCACACTGCTTGGGGCCCTTGCTTACCTCTGAGAGGAAGTAAAACCAGGAGTGATCAAAGACAGGAGGTGGGATTCGAGAACTGGTATCAGCAATCTTCTTGATCTGGTATGGAAGCCTCAGCACCATCTCTGTGAGAAGCTGAGTATAGGCCTCAAACACATCAGCAGCGTGACCCTGGGGGAAGAGCACTGGCGTGAGAGCCTGGGAGACCCGGCCCCCCATGTGACAACCAGAAGGATGGGCTTACCGCCTCCTGAGCACCTGATGCTGAAGCCGGCAAATGGTGCTTTTTGCTCCTGGCTTGCCAGGGTATCCCCGCAAGGCTGCAGGCAGCTGGGGCAATTTACCTACACACAAAGGCTGTAGTGGGGAGAGATCTCACTGCTCTTAAAGATTCTGGTATTTCACTATGGCTTTTGACATTGGATTGGATTTACTCTATTTACACAGAGTGCTAAAATGGGCAAAAATGGACAAAATGGCACTGGAAGACTTCTGACTTTCAATGACAGATATTCCATTCCCAAGAACCAAAACTTTGACAGTAGTAAGCAACATTTTAATAAGCCAAGAGGAGTAGGATCAGTCACTAAACTCAGCTGAGATCCTGGGTTCTCCCCACATACAAACAGGCAGAGGTACTGAGACCTGAGGAGAGTGGTAACGATGGCTGGCCCGCAGCTGTGTCCCCCAGGGAGAGTCCGTGGGAGTCTCAGGGGCATGTATCTTGCGTATTCAGTCACAAGCTTTTTCATCAGCTCTTTGGTGAGAATAAGGGATATAGCAAGAACAAAACAGTCTCTGCTGACAGATGGAGGGGAAAACTACTTGTGTGCAAAGGACACTCTAGGAACTCATCCCAAGCAGATCTGCTAACAGGGAAATGTGGTTTCCCCAAGGATCTGACGCTTAAAGGAGCATCTGAAAGGAGGACCAGGAGTTAGGTAGATGGGGGGGAGAGGGGAGGCAGAGGGAGATAAAGACTGCCTGAAGGACAGTGTGTCCAAAGGCTATACGCCACATCGGGGGCGATGTGAGGGGTAGCTGCACTGCATGAGAGGTGGGGAGTATAGGTAACTGGAGCCTCAAAGAAGTATTTGTTCTAAAAACTATGGAAAACCACCAAAGGGCTATAAAAAGAGAAGAACATAATCAGATTCACATTTTTTGGTCTGTTGATTCCTATAACTGAATAGTAGTTCTATGCTAGTCCAACCTACCTAGTTCCACTACATGGTCTCAAATGGAACAGAAGGGGAAATAATGATATTGACTGAACAGAGGTATGTGGCAGGCAGTGTGCCTGCCTCATTCCAAGTTCACAGCAGCCCTGCAAAACAGACACTGCACCCAAG
This sequence comes from Uropsilus gracilis, assembly GCA_004024945.1. NCBI lineage: Eukaryota > Metazoa > Chordata > Mammalia > Eulipotyphla > Talpidae > Uropsilus > Uropsilus gracilis. The sequence goes on from PVHY01001244.1 coordinate 48,426, forward strand.
CACATGCCCCAAGACCTCCTGAAGCCAGCACTCCCCAGTCTCGAAGACCAATCAGGGAGAACACTCCCCAAGGAGGAGTTCCCAGACTTGTCTGACCAGGACGCCTGTCAAAACTCTTAAAGAACTGCTTACAACGGGAGGGAGCACATCTGACACACAATGAGGACAATGTAAGCTGTACTTTTTTCTTTTTTTGAAACAATGCAAAACTCCACGAATGTCTAATGTCCACCACGTTCTCGGGTTCGCCAAGAGGCAAGAATCAGAACCCCAGCACCGGGCAGGGAGGAGCGGTTATTTAGTCAGTCTCACTGAAAGTAAGACCCACCAGGCAATTGGGCTGCCTCGTGCAGCTCTGTGCCCTTGGTCCCTTCAGCCCATTCCTGAGAGTCCGAGTACTCGCTCTCCATGAGGAACAGAAGTGCTCTTTGCAGGGAAAGACCTCACCTTCACATACTGGCGGAGAAAGAACGGGCTCATGTCAGGTGGGGAGGAAGTTGTATGTGGTTTCAACAACTGGCTGGTAGCCACAGGCTCCTCATCATTCTGCTGGCTCTTCCAGTAGTCCAGCAGGGATTTGAGCACGTGTAGGCAGTAGTCTACAGCTCCAGAGCTCAGCAAGGCAGCTGCTGTGGCGCTCGAGATGAGGGACGAAGACTGGGAGGGAGAAGGTAAGAACAGCTTGTAAAACAGTGAGCAATCTAGCTGGGGGAGATGGGAGATAACACACAAGAGTCTTCGGATGAGCTGTCACCAAAGTGAGTTCATTCAGTCTCCTGCATTAAGTTTCCCAACTAGCTCAGACACTCTGCCTGCTCCCTGGGACCACAAGCTAAGAGAAAACAAGCTAAGAGAAAACAAGGGAACACCAGCTGTCAGTTCTAATCTCCTTTTGCACATGTGCCAGAGGCCAGCAGGCAAGGATTAGAGAACCTTCCACCTTGGAGGGGATGGGTTTTCTTTTTCCATGGGCTACTAGGAAAGGAGCCCATTTCAAGGAGAGAGAAAACTTCACTGTAGACACTTCACAAAACCCTATCTTCCCAGTGGGGCTCTTCCCATAGAACCACCACCTTTGAAAGGAGACGGGGGACATGAACACATGAATAAAAAAGTGGGAGAAAAGCTACTGTAAATAAAACCATTAGGAGATCCTTGCAAATCCCAGCAAACCCCACAGCTCTTAAGCTCATTAAGACTGGATGCAGTTCAGCCTCTATTTCTACCTTCTCTACTTTGTGTTAATCTCCTTTCCACCATGCACACACTGCTTTCTCTCTGCTCTATTACCATACCTTATAGCAATAGACAGTAGGGGAATCTTCTTAGCCACCCTGCGCCTTGCAGAAACAGTCCTGCTTTGCAATAATGGGGCTTCTGAACCTGCCAGCCCCTTCACGGGAGGGACTGCTGCCAAAGACCAGGCCTTGGAAGGATTCTGAGAAAGCTGGAGTCACTGCTCTTGAAGAAGTGACAGCTTAGGCTGTTACTCCTCTTGGGCAACAGAGGCCTTATTCTAACAGTAACAAAGGGCTGTGCCCCAGGCCCTACCAGTGGCCAGTTGTCCTCCTTACTTCCCACAGCCCCTCACCAATAAGGTGCAAAGCAAAATACCTCACACGTGGAAGACTTGGACCCGGACTTGGTCCGGGACATGAACACGCTCAGGAGTCGCATCACTACCAGATGGACCTCATTCAGGGCACTGCGCTCGTTCTTCTTGGAGACGTCCTGTGGGTGAAGCAGAGCCCAGAGCCTTGCTTTAAGTTTGAGGCATTGCTAAGCAAGATTTCCCTAAACCCGTCACCAGCAAACATGCTCTGATGGAATCAGACAAAAAACCAGCTCCAAAGCACTCCTGGCCTCACACCTCAACTCGACACGAGGAGGCAGCCAAAAGACACCAGTAATGACTGAAGTCTAAAAGGGACACTGTCCTGCTTGTTTATGCCCAGGTCCAAAAGGAAACTTGGGCCAAAGCAGGCACCGAAAACCTCTCTGTTGAATCAATGAAACTAGAGCCACTGTTAACCTCAGCCGCGCCTGTCCCCAGGCCCAGGCCCCCCAAAGCCAGATGAAGTTCCTCCAAGAGAAGAAGGAAAAACTGAGACATGACCTCAGCCAATGCCTGCTTCTTACTCCCACAGACTGACTCTCAAATGTCACCTTCTTATCCATGCCCAGCTCAGCGATCAGCTGGGAGAGCAGGTTGTCTAAGGCACCCTTGTCCTTCTCATCTTCTCCATCCAGATCTGTTGTGAGCATCAGAATGACCTAGAAATCAACAGAGTGACAGAATATGAAAGCCAGTTCTCTAATAACAACTCTGGCCAGAGCATTCCAAAAGCAAGCCCAATCTTCCCAACCTCCCTGTTAGAACTTTAATCAACAAGAAGGAGGGGAATAAAACGGGGAGGGATGGACACAGAGATTAAGACAATGGCTCACGGGTGACAAGGTGGTGGGAGAACCTCGGGGTAGACAACGATGTAAAACATATGTGCAATCAATTAAAAAAAAAAAAGAACTTTAAGAAAAACTTGTAAATCTCTGAATTTCAAGTGTCTAAAGTTAGAAATGAGGCAAACTCTGATATAGGCCACGCTTGGCATCACAGAAAATGTTTTTCCCAAAGGTTTGCAAAACTAAGCATCATGACATCGGATCAATCTGGCTCAAGAAAGACAGCACACTGGGAACTACGGAGCAGCTCTGTCTCGGAGGAAAGTAGCCAGAGCAGAGTGCCCATGGCGCATTCTCACTCCAACACCTACAAAAAACACCTCAGATGAAGACTCCCTGGGACAGGCTTTTGCTCCAGTCAATAACTGGGCTGGATAACACTGGGGAAAAACAAACTAATTCCCTGTCAGCTTTCCACCTATCAAATGAAAGCCTGTGAAAATGCAGGAGGAGGGTGGGAGGGCAAAATCAGTGGAGGAATGAGCACAAGGGATCATGGTGACAATTCACGGGTGATATGGTGGTGGGAAAACTATGGGGTAGACAACAATGGAAGAAGAAATATATATAAAATCAATTAAAAAAAAAAGGCTGTGAGAAACACGGTTCATTAGTGCATTCCACTAGTCTAAGACTTGACACCAAATGCAGCCTCACGAGACTCTGGAAGAGACGCAAGCATGCTCAAGGACGGTCCAGTTAGGACGTGAGAGGTCTGGGCACTGTGGGCTACCTGCATGTATGGGATGGCCCGCACGCCGCCGACGTTACGTAACTGCGGCAAGGTCTGTAGCAGTCTCTCCAACAGCATCAGACGGACCATGTGCAGCCTGAAAGGGCAAGAAAGTACACAAAACAGGAGTTGGGACAAACACTAGCCACCTGAATATAGCTCTTTCCTCCTAGCACCAATGCAGACAAGCGGCCGACTGCTTAGGAGGAATGCCAGCACCAAGGACCGTTACGCAGTGCCTACCCCGGGCACCAGCCACAGAGAAGGGAAAGGCTCACTCTGCTGAAAGGGAGCCCAGCGCTTCCAGAAACACAACTGACAGGCCTGCACACCTATTGCATGAACATCAAAATAGCTCTCTGTCGATCAGGACCAGTTCTCAGTGTAAGAACTAAACCTTCGATAATAAGCTTTGTGCCTTTATCCAAAACATGGCCCTTGTCTGCCTCCAGGCGTTATTTTCCAGGATAATTTTACCTACAAATTCTGCATCATCCAGTTGCACAGTGAATCAATTCTTTCTTCTTCAAGTTTCCCAAATCATCAGGAAGGTGTCACACTTTAACTGCTTATACCTCGTCCAACATTACCCTGAGTGTAAATTCAATTTCAATAGCCCCCCTCCGACAGTGGGGCCATGAGACTCCCCTTCTCCCCTCCCTACACCCCCCCATAAACTCAGCTGGCCACTGCCTTCTAGGCAGCCCTCAGCTAGACATGCAGCTGGGCTTCTGTACACCACGTGGGGCTCTGGAGCTCTGCTAAACATGCTAATGTGAGGATTCACATGGAGAGAAATGAGGAGCTCACTGACAAGTTGGTTAAACTGCCTCTTGAGTTTGTTATCTTAAGATTTCAGAAGAGAAAATCACTGTTACCATCCAGCCACCTCTTGCGACTGAGCTGTCACCCTAAGCCTGAAATGTTTTCCCATGGGGACCGGTGCTGACCTGTTGCTAGTGTGGACATCGCCTTCCCCCTCCCCTTCGCCTTCTCCCTCGGAGCCATCTCCTTCCTGGTGTCCCGTGGTGGTGCTGATGGCGCCAGTGCTCGAGCTGATGCTTCCCGGTCCAGCTGGATGCCCCTCTGCGGTGGCATCGCCGTAGGCACTGCTCCGGCCAGATACTGGAGGGAAATGGTAAAAAAAAAAAAAAAAGTGTAAATCAACTCGCAAGGCATGACAGGATCCAGCGCGCTCTGAAGTCAGCAAGAGTCAGATGACTGCAGCGCAGAAAATACTTTTCTTCTGTGTGAAGCAACGTAAGGACCAACTCGCAACCAGGACTTTGGCTCCACAACACTATGCCAGAGTCTCCTCATGGCAGCACTCACTCTCCCGGAGTATGCAAGATCTGCCTGCAGACACAATCTTAATCTCAGTTGCCGATAAACTTCCATCTCACATTCCACAGAAAACACACACTCATTTGGGAACCAAGAAACTATCAACTACTCATAAACCTCCAAAGAATTTCAGAATCCAGTCTGTCACCACAGGCTAATTTACAAGGCCAGCTACAATGGCTCTGTCACGCTCCCTCATCCAGAGCCCCACCCGACCACTATGGCGCTGTGAAAACGGCCTGCTATGTTGACGCATCAGATCACTAACGACAGGACTGCCCGAGCACCTTCCCCCAACAGTGGGAGAAAAACCACAGTATGATGGATTTTGAGGTCACATCAAAATTATTTCAGATAATTGTGGTTTGGCGTCATACGTGTCACTGCTTTGTCCCGCTAACACAAAATTAAAAGCCACCCATAAGAGGCTTCAACATCAACCTCACTGCATGTAGGCGCATCACCGCAGGCCAGAAACTCCAGGTATAGGTGACATGAATGCCATGGGCCTTTCACACGAGTCTGTGAGACCTCCCTTTGCTGAACCAATCCCAGTCAGGGCAGAGATTTCCATTTTTGTTCCCACCCTCACCCAATAAGGTCAGGACCTCCCCTGGCCCCCCTGCTCCCCAGTCACATTACCACTGTGCTCGCCAGCCACCGAGTCCACTGCGCTTCCCCCACTCTCGGAGCCCACGCTCCCACCGTGGTCGGCAGGGGAGGTCCGAAGGGTGGAACCATCAGTCGCTGCTGTGCTGCCCTCATCATCCGAGGCTGGAGCTGAGAGAGTGACAAGAGCTGTTACAGGTAAAGCCTCCTAGGGCGAAAGCATCAAACCACACAGCGCAGAGGACACAGTGCAGTTTAGACACCCTATCATCAAGGAGAAGAGGGTGAGATCTGCTTTGCCGATTAACAGGAGCAAACACTAGATAGACACAGCGTGTTACGAACAGTACTGAGACGGAAGTGAAAACCCAGTTCACTGGGCATTTCCTTCGCTGCTATGGGACAGAGCAAGGAGAGCAGGGTGAGGCTCAGAGCGAGCCTGCGACATGACAGTTTTCTAGTGAAACGCTTCATGGCCGCCAGTGTCTAGGCGTTACTGACACCTGCTGAGATTAGAGACTGTCCTTCAGCGTTCAAAGCCGAGAAGTCTGAATTTTAATGAGATTTGTTTTGCAGTTGGTCAATTTGTGCTTATGTTAGGAAATCACTCGTGAGGTCGTGAATCAACCCTGTTTGCTTTGTTTAATCAGGTGGTCCAGTGGGAAGCTGATGGGGCAATTTCACGCCTCGTAATCATCCTCATCAGATGCTAATAATGAAGCAAGGAAATTCCCCAGAGACAGCCACAGCATCCAGGATCAGGGCTGAGCTGAGACAGGAGGAAAATGCTGGATGAGATACATGGGGGAGGAAAGCCGAGACAGCCACAGAGCACAGAAGCAGCACAACTGGCACAGCACGACAGGGACCGCTCAGCCTGAAATGACAGCAACTCAGGAGACCTGGGGAAAGTGACAAGCCACGGCAGCAGGTGAGGAGGAACAGCCAGCATCTCCCTTGCTTCTCTAGTCAGGGGGAAGCTCCCAGATGAAAAGGAAAAAACAAAACAAACACCCACTGGGAAGCATCAGTCTGAAACAAACTCTGAATCAACCCTGAAACCACTCAGGGGTCGATGTCCCAGCGGACTATTCCTGGAAACAGAGACAGAATGGGGTCTGAAGACTTCCTGTGCATCTGGAGTGTCCGCAGAATCCCCACTTCCCAGCTGACAGACCCCTGCTGGCTAACAACACCGACCTGACATGCAACTATGTTCTAAATGCTTCACTTTTACTTGCAAACGAAGAGTAAAAAGTTAGCAGGTATGAATCCTTTTCTTGACTTCCTTTAACACTGTCTAGAGAGCCTGAAGCCCTACAGCCAATGACCTGCATGCTGTTCTTGCCTGTCCCCGGAGGGCGCGCTAGAGCCAGGCCGCATGCAAGGTGGGGGGAGTGGCGGAGCCATGAGTGCCTTGCCAAGCCACGCAACTGCACCTCCACATCCCAGTTCCCGAAGCCAAGGCAGAAGCAGGAAGTCCAGAATGGCCTGTCAAAGCAGCTGCCCGTGATACTCTCACAGCACTGGAGACAGGCCTGAGGGCCCAGGGCCTGAGCGTGCTCCTTGCTGTGGACAGTTACCTGATGCTGTGGTGTCAGAGAGGGTTCCTGCGTCCAGAGAGGAAGAGCTGGGTGCCTGGCCGGACAGCCCCAGGCTCTGCAGGCCCAGGGCACTGCTGCTGCTGCCTGGGAACAAGTGGAGAGTGAGCATGGCGTCCACCCCAGGCCCACCCACAGCGCTGCGTGGGCACCCGCTGCCCTTGGGAGTCTAAACTCACCAGCACGTGACCCCTCTGGCCTAGAGGAAGTTAATCAACAGTCACTGCTGTCGACCCACCAAGTCTGGTTACAGAGTTGGTGACGGTTTCCTCCAGCTCGGGCAGGATACAGGCTGGAGGAATCTAACAGAGGGGAACAGTCCAAAAGACCAAACTAAAAGACACTATGAGATTGGCTCCCAGGCTGGAAATCCCACAGTTCCTCTCACTCTCCACCTGTGTCTCCGAACAGCTCTCACCCAGATCAACCTCTCCCCAAATCTGGGGACAAGCTAAGTCAGCTGGATATCAGTAACTCCAAACCCTCTTTCCTGTGCAAGGCCAGTGGGCTTCTAGCATGGCCTTCTACCTTGCTGGTCCTGCTGAAGGCTCAGGGCAATGGCTAGTTCAACCATGGTCTCGTCATCTGCATCGGGCGGGATGTCCAGCATGGGGGGGAACCCCTCTGCACCTGCCAGCAGGGCCTCCAGGGGAGAGGGATTGCCATTGTTGACATTTTCAGCTGTCTCCAGGACCATCGACTCAGACTGCAGAGAAAAAGCTCCGTCAGTGTTTCATGGTAAACGTGGTAGCTTCTAGAAGTCAACTGAGTAAGAGTGAGAAATGCCTAGCCAGGCTCTTCCTTCCCTCTCCTGCTGCCAGACTCACCACCATCTCAAAATCTCCATGGTCCACCTCACTCTGTTCCTGGCTTTCCTGACGAATGTGACCACCATTTGGGATCCCTGATGACTGCATTTTCTCATCTGCATCATCATCATCATCATCGTCCTTGTCTCCTGGGTCAAAGAAACCCCAGTCACCTGAGATGCTTGCTCTTTCCTTCCTCAGCATATAATGCGTTAAGTTCCAGGGCAACAAAAACCAGAGGCAAGTTCCCCACAGCACTCTCTCTTAGAGGCAAACTCCAGAGCGCCTCGCTGTCTTGCCTCCTTGGCCCAGCAGGACTGTGAAGAGGGGCTGGAAGCAACAACTTGCCCCTTCTAAGGCCTTCTCAGCTCTTGAAGGGGAAAAAACAAAAAACAAAAAACCTTGGATTCCCAAGGAATTTCCATAAAACATAAATTTCAGATGGGTGGACCCTACAACCTCCCACCAGTTCCCAGGAAACCTTGGGTAAAACAGGGGGAATTCTATCATTGAAGCGTTTATCTGTTATCCATCATGGCAGCTTAGAGTGTTTTCACTGTCTTTTCCCAAAACCGCTGGGTCACTCTGAGAAGAATCATAGTAGGAACACAAGCACATCCAACAGGAGCGGAGGCTCCACACGAGTCCGTTTCTGTGCGAGGGGCCAAGCTCTCAAGAAAGAGGGTAGGCAGGTGAGCCTCCCACCCAACAGAGGAGGGTGAGGCCTGGTCACTCCAGGGCCGGATGAGCACATGACATGGGACACAGCACAACTGCCCTCTCCACAGACAAAGAGGCAAGTGCAGAACCCTAACTCATCCAAAACTCTGCTAAGTGGCATTCCTGCTGCGTGGCACATATTCCTCTGGACACACACCACACCACCGAGCAGCCACCAGCCGGCTGTGGCTACAGAGTCCGGAACTGCAGCCAGTGCAAGCGGAAGTATGGTGACTGTAAACAGCATATATGGTTCCGGTAAGAATGCAAAAATTACTTTGCAAGAATGTAAAATATTTCGTTGTTCTTTTACACTGACTACATGTTAAGATATTTTCAATACACTGAATTAAGTTAATAGCAAGTTAACTCTATATATTCCTTTTTCTTCATAATGTGGCTAAAAGGAAATTTTAAATTACAAATGTAATTTCTTTGGGAATTACCTGCATCAGACCAAGCCAAGGGTCACGTAACACAATGCTAACGCTAGAGGTGCTTATGAACGGCTCTCATTAAAACACTGAACGGAAAATAGTAAAACGTAGACCCAATAAAACGACCCACATGCAAGTATCTAAGGGTGGCTGCCTTTGAAATCTGCTGCAAGCTGCAGGTGAGTCCACGCTTGCGTCCACTAGGAACGACTCCTTAAACAACAAAACAGAATCTCAAGAGCTTTTATGCCAAGAAAAGGCTATTTTTCCTGAAAAACAGCTCATTTTTGTCTTTAATCTTCATGATTTTTCTTACTGTTCTTATTTTGGCAGGCGAGGATATTCTACCACTGAACCATCTCTGCACCGATTACTGCTCTTGTTTTGGCCATGGCTCTTAGGCCATAGCCACTCAAAAAGTAGCTTTTTCACTTAATAGCCAAGCAGGACTCTGTGCTACAGATATCTTAGATCCTTAGCTTGACTCTATTATCATTCTCTTTATTTTCCCATGGCCTCAATTTCCTGGATTTTCATTCTATTGACTTAAATTCTTTCTACAGCAAGGGAGGCTGAAGCACCCGCTTTGTGTAACAAGTATATTATGTACACATAACACACACAGTATACTCAGTGTCTTAGACTTTAGTCATCATAAGCAATGCCACCTAATGCTCTAGGATACTTTCCACCCCTCCCCCCCTCAACATACACGCAGGCACATGCCCCAACACCCCCAACTCAGAGGACATGTTACCCATTGGAGTGTTGCTTCGAGGGGAAGAGGGCAATGTCACATGTCTCCGCTTGTTCCTGGGTCTTAGGACTCGAATCAGAGCTTGTTTACAAGAGAAGCTCACAGCAGGATCCTAAGGTTGATAAAGGAAGTCACCATGCTTTGGCTTTATATTATTCCTGAAATCCTTTCCTTTCTTGGCCAGTCACATGCACATGGAAGAGCTATCTCTTCACAGCTGCAAACCCCCCCCCCCCCCCCCTGGGGCTCCGGCAGCTAACCCCATCACCTGGTCTGAGCTGCATCCTTCTATTGCCCTCTACTGGCACCAGAATGTCAGGGCCTTGCGCCTCACTCACTCTGGCTTCCTAAATGAGCTTTGACTTTTCTCAGCTGCGAAGGCTCAGCTCAGCTCTGTGCTTAAATCAGTACATCTAACTCGCAGCCACTCTGACAGTCACCAGAAACAGATCTTAATATGGCTCACTCATGCACTCATTTAATCTATGCTTACTAAGCACCAGTTACAAAGCAAGCACCAATTATCTCTCCTGGGCAAACAACACGGAATAAGAAAGACAAAGCCCATCCTCCTGTTAAGTCATTTCTTCTATGAAAATGAGCAAAATCTTATAGCTTTATCCAACATCCAAAAAAACTCTTACTTACTTCCCATTGCTTATAAGTCTTGCCTATAAGTCTTTTCATCTCATCAGGCTAGCAAATGTATTAAAAAAAAAAAAAAAAAAAAAAAAAAAAAAAAAAAAAAAAAAAAAAAAAAAAAAAAAAAAAAAAAAAAAAAAAAAAGCCAGGTACACTGGTACGTGCTTGTAAGCAACAGCTTATGGAATCGTGGCGGGGTCTGCGGATTGCGGTTCGAGTCCCACCTGGGGCAACACAGTGAGACCTAGTCCCAAAAAATAGCTGGGTTTGGTGGCATGCACCTGTAATCCTAGCTACTTGGGAAGCTGAGGCTGGGGATTGCTTGAGTCCGCGGTACCACAGGCAATGTGAACCTGCGGTTCCACGGGCAAATATAGTGAGGCCTAGTCTCTAAAACAAAACAAAAAAAAAAAAAACAACTTCCCCAGGAAAGCCAGATTTACAGGGTATAGCTGGGTTGTGAAGGCATACGTACAGGACACAACAGCATCTGCATGTAGATCTTGGATGCTGTATTAATGCAGTCCAGCTCACATGTACAGTAGCCGTGGATGATGTCTACCAGAGCATTGACAGTAGCTTCAATATGGGTTAGGCCTGGGGGAAAGAAACGTTCAGGGGAAAATTTTCTAACCACCTGGAAGTCTAAGAAAAATGATAAGCACACACAGCTTAACAAACAAGTAAAACAAAATCTAGATTATGGTGACATGTAATTTATTCTATGAATTCTCTCCTAATTCCCCCCAAACTATCCTCAAAAGCCTTATTAGATGCCCTGCATGCACCACAGAACTAAGTGGCTGACCATCGTCTATGGCCCTCATAAGACAGAGGAGTGTGAGGAGGCGAGCAGAGTCAGCATGTTCCCGACTGTTTCCAAGCCTTGGGTGACAGCACACTTGACCCTGACGGGCCTATTTAGTTCACAGCCCAAGCAATCTCAAGCACAAATAAGTGCCAAGGCATTCCACCTTTCTAGGTTACTATTCAGATCCTTACTCTACCACCTAAATTTTGGACAGTGCGAGAGGTTAAATGCCAAAGAAAGCAGAGGCTTAGGAATAATTCTTAAGGATGGAGCACAACCTCTACAATTTGAACTGGCTTTAATCAAGCTTTCAAAGCTCTTTTAATAAGCACAATCCATATGTGCACATGTGCACACACACAAATGTCTATGTGAAATATTCAATCCCACATAGAGTGACGTCACAAGAAAACCCCCTTTCTCTGTCAGTCACCACAATGCTAAATTCCTTTATCAGGTACAATGTACTGTTCTCAGAGAGCTCGGTTTCCTATTAATTCTGGAAGAAAAGGATGATGGTGGCTAAAGGTTCAGTCCATTCATAGATGTAACTCAGATCAGGCTTCACTGTGTATCGAGGTTCAAATATCCCTTTCGACTTGATTACCTGGCAGGCAGGCAGGTGCCAAGAAGGCATTCTTGGGTTTGGATGCATGGAGCTTCCAGAAGTGGTTAACGAGCTGAGTGATAAAACTACAGCAATCTCCTTCCAACTGTTTCTGAGGTTCTCGCCCCTCATCCGCTCCTTCTAAGCAGGAGAAAGAAAATTGTTAACGACGGTAAATCTGAGATGAAATTTAATTTATTTTAAGGTTAACTCAGGTCAAGGAAGCTTGCCTGGGGAGGGAGTTTCAAGTGGGGCCCCAATCAATATGCCAACTATCCCTAGACTCCAGCAGGCACATCTAGGAAAAAAACAGTCTGGGAAAGGAATATCACAGAAAACATCGTATGTTAGAACTGAGCAGAGGGGGAGCATTCAGGATCTTTGCAGCAGATTCAGAAATCTCAGGTTCAACTGTTACCTTCTACAAACTAAAGGAACAGCTGAGATGTTTCTTGAATGATTCCTGGATTCTAGTATTAGAAGGAGGAACAGGATGATGACAGCATATGGGTGCATGTAAATAACAGCGAATTCTAAAGGCATCAACAAACTATTTAATAAAGGTAAAACAAATTTGGTACCCTGTCAGCATGAGGAGAGATGAGGAAACAGGAGCAAGCACTGAGAAAGGTAACTGCACATGTTAATAAGACACCGGCAAAAGAAGAGCATAAAAGCAAAGGATAAAGCCCTATTACTTTACAGCAACCAGGACCCAAGCTTAAATTCACCTTGAAGAGGCTAAGAGGCAGCAGCTTCAGAGACAGACTACATCAGGTTTCCAGAGTAGTAAATAAGTAATGGTAAGCTAGCGGGAAAGCACTGAAAAGGCTATTTATTTAAAATGGCACAATCCTAATGGCAACATATGAAGACCAGAGAGTAAAACCCCTGTCTCAGAGCATGCGGTCAGTCAGAGGCCAACAAGAACAGGAAGAGGAGGAAAGTGTAAAGAAAGTGCACTAAGCAGATTTCAGGACCACGGCCCCATAGGCCAAGTTCACCTGTTTCCATCTGGGGCAGCTTTGACTCCGTAAAGTGGACAAGGTTGTTAGGGCGCATGATAGCAATGGAGCGAGCTGTGATCACCAGCCTCTGGAAGACCTCAGGGTCCAAATCCTTGCCTTCTTTGCTGGATGTGTTGAGACACTGCACAGCTTTGCTCAGCAAGGCCTGATCCTATAACAAAAGGATCACAGAGGATGAACCCCAAGTAAAGACTGGCTACGAGAGCAGAGAGGGTGGAGAAGCTGGCAGGCCAGGAGGATTGCTACCTCCTCTCAAAGGAACAGGTTAATTACACCAACTACCTAGAATACATCTTGAAAACAGCCCTGAGACACTTATACATCTCAATACACAAAGTATTAGAGGCATTGAAAACAAAACAAAACAAAACAAAGGCTGTGAAATCAGTACTAAAGTGTGATAGGAAAATGAAAAACCATTCACTCTCCCAAAAATACAGCAGAAGAGTAACATCTCCACAAGTTCATATTACCCAAAGATTACATTTCCAAAACAGCTTCTCCTTCTCGAGGCCCACAGTTCTCACTTCTCCCGGTTGGAGGCACAAATGCTAACCAGGCATCCAAGCCGGTGACTTCTTCCTCTCGGATCTGAACTGTCATCTTTTCCACTGAAGGAGACTAACTTATTGCCTTGACCACTACTTTCTGTTAGAGGAGAGACCCTCTCTGCCCAGATGCTGCCTCGGCCTCTCTCAAAAACCATCAAAAAGGTCCTCGCGCACCAGCACACGTTGTCCCACAGCAGGAGTCACATGTGGCAGCGCTGATCTCTGAAGGGATGCCCCTCCCCTCACTCTTTTCCAGTGAGAAGTGAGCCACACTCACAGGCCCCTCCCTCTCTAAGTCTTACTGGCCCTAATAGAGTGACAGAAAAAAACAAATGCAAACCGGCGTTCCAGGAGCGGGTTCCAGGCTTGCGCCCAGTTCTAAGGTACATTCAGCAGCTTCTCGGGAGGCGTACGAGGCTGTGAGTAACCTCAGCACTACCCTTGCCCCACTTCACCTCGCTCCTGCTCCACACACAAGAAAAGCCAAGCTGCTTAGAGTCGCTGTCAGTCCCACAGTGGTCACACCACAGAAGGCGCCCGAGGTGGTTACCTTGTGGCTGTGATACGCTGAGCGACTGGTGTGCAGGCTGGCCAGAAGGCTCTTGGACTGCTGCTGGACGCTCGGGGGCGCTGGCAGGGACAGCAGCAACGTGGCCAGCTCCTGAGCCGCGTTCTTGTTTCTCTCCTGATGCAGAAGACAGCACAGTTAGCACTACTGCACCAAGTTCCGGCAGGATGACCTGTTCACACTCTGCCCTCCCCCTTCCTCCCAGCTAGGCACCAGGACGAGGTTACAGTCCAACAACTGCAGAGGAGCACAGGAATGCCAAGGATTACAATCCTCCCATCATGTAGATGCAGAAAGTGAGTCTATGGCTCATGACTCCCAGAACAGAGTTCTTTCACCAGCTCTCATACTAGTCTAGAGAACACTCTGACTATGGCTCCCCAAAAGTAGGACATAAGGCCTGAAGGTGAAGACTTCTCTGGAGTTTCCTAGCACATCTAGATTATGATATAAGCACTCTTTAGTTGTGAGGCCTCAGGTTCTTCAGCAAACCCACTGACTTCCCGTCTCTCCAGAAAGCCCCATATGCTTTGAAAAACTTGCCTTCTCGATGATTGGGCCAACAGCAAAGCAGCTTTCCAGGGCTTCTAAAGAGCTCACAACCAGCCTAGGGAGACAGAAAAGCTGGCTTGAGTACAAGCACCACTCCTCTCTGCCTTGTGGTTCAGACTGCAAAGCAGTCACGAAGACCTCAGAGGCTGCTGCCGAATGCCAAGTACAAATCAAGACCTGCCACAGGCACAGTGCATACCGCTTCCTTATGCTACAGGCTGGGAGAAACCGGCTCACACCTAAAAGATCAACCTGAGGTTGTGTCATAATCCTTAATTCAAAGAAACCTTTTCTCCCTCAAAGAGGATAAGTGGGCCTCCTTCCGCTGCCTGTGGCAGGGATCACTGAGACGGGCTAATAGTATTGAAGCGATGGCACCTAAAGCTCAGGTGCCCAGAGATCAGTTGGCAGAGGGACACGCAAAGGGAAACGTCAAAGCCACCTCCTTACACCGGGAGGTTAAGACTAAAGTACTTACACTTCCACCAAGAAAATGCACAAGGGCACTTCCGGTGAGCCCTACACATGGGGAAAAGAACAACTGTATTTTCAGGTACATGGAACTGCCAATATTCCAAAGGCGCTACAAAGCAGCTTAGAAAACTGAGTAGTATTTCCTTAGGGAAGGAACAGGAACCCCAACCGCAGAACCCAGGGTTCGCTCTTGTGAGTTTCATGTCCCACAGTGGTAAGAGCACCATGCCCACGTCTAACACTCTGGACCGAGAGGGGAAAGCACCGAGAGAGTAGCTGGAAGGGGGTGACAAAGACTAGGGAAGAGGGAACTGAGGCGTACAACAAAGCTGGCGGAACATGCTTTTCAGAAAGGAGGGCTTTTCTGGGGTCCCACCACCCCACACCCCTTCTCGTCCACTGTTAGAGGGCGCAGAGAGGGTGGGTAAGGACAAGAACACTAAGCGAGTCTGAGGCGGCCACCACCCAGTGCACACATTCCGCCCCTGCACTCCACCTTGCAGGGAATAGCTCTGCGGCCATGCAGTGACCAGAACAGAAAGAAGCAGGACTCTTCCACAGAAGCAGGAGCAACGCAAAGCCACGCCATCGATTACACTACTCTCTGACACACACTCACTCGTGCAGAGGAAAAAAAGAGGGCATACTAACCGGTCCAGCTTGGTTAGGGACTCAGTTTCAGAACTTGGGGAAGAAGCAAAGGAAAAAAAAAAGGAAACAAATGTGAAGCTCAGAAAAACCTGGAAACACATCCTAAGCAAACAATATAAGAGTAGGGTAAGGGAAAGAGAGAGAAAAATAGGGCAGGGGGGAGAGAGACAGAGACAGAGAGGGAGGGAGAAAGAAGGAAGGGGGTCAAGGCTGCTGGTGGGCGGTAATGATGCCAAGCCAAGCTATTCTTACAACTTACAATGTAAGAAACTCAGCATCTTACATCATGAGGTACTTCACCCACCATGGCAAACCGCAGCTACCTAGCACAAAGAAGCCAAGCGCAATGCTTAAGAAGGCCACTGGAGGGAGCCTTAGGAGATTCTGAACTCTGCTACAAGATGCAGCAGGCAGCCTCTTGCCAGCGTGTGAATACCACAAATGTAGTAGCCGCTGCAGAGAAAGACGAGATGAGGATGAAATCGGAATGAAAGGGAAGACCCCCCCTAGTATTTCAAGACCGGATCCTCAGCTACGACACGGGCTTACGCATCGTCAGGTTAGCAGCCTCTGGCTATTCCACAGGGTACCTGAGCACTACGAGAAGGCACAGGCCGGGCAGACCCTGAGCCAGGCAGCTCTGCGCACACCTTGAGCCAGGCAGCTCTGCGCACACCTTCAGGCTCCTGCACACGCAGGGGACACAAGTATGGGTAAAGTGTGTGTCAACTGGAAAGTCACAAGCTAGACTCAGAGCAGCTATTGAAGGCTGACTGCTAAGACACAGGCGCTGCAGAAAGAGTGAAACATGGTGAGGCCTGAAGCCAAGCCCTTCCAGTGCTGGTACCTCTCCAGGACAGTTCCACTGGTGGTCACAGGGGCAGCCGAGTCACTGTCTCCGGTGCCATTGCTCTGGTTCAAGTTTGAAGGACAGATGTTGCTGACGGAGGCAGAAGGAAATTCTTCCGGCGGCTCATCGGGCCAGCCAAACTGCTCCTTCGTCTTGCCGTAAATTTTTACAGCATCAATCATGGTGACTCCAGCTGGATCTACCGACGCCCCGACTGAAATAAGCAAGAAAAGCCATTAGGAAGCGCAGTCTGGAAAGGGCTAACACCACTGACTCCAAAGCAAAGACATCCGCTGGGGCAAAGCCGCACATCACATGGACTTCCTAGTCGCAAAGGGACTGTGTCTTGGGACACTCCCAGCACTTTCATCATTGCAGACGCTGAACGTGTGCAGCAGCAGTGCCACAGACCTACATGTAGAACACAGCGCCAACACCTGTCTCAGAGGAGGCCCTCAACTCCACTGTGGAAATGATCTAGAGCCCCAGTGCTGTCTCCCCATGGCCGCCCCAGGGCGCTACTAGGAGGCAGAGAGGCGTTCAGTGCACAGCAGAGATGCCAACCTCAGGAGAGGCTGAAGGCTTTGGACTCCAAGGGTCTGAAGTTCTCAAGAGCAAGGCAAGGCGATGCTAAACAACTCTTCCAGATTGTGCCCTGCTGGGGCCCCTGTCTGGGCTGCAAGGAAGCCCCACGACTGCTCCTGACCTTGCCCCTTCTCTGCCTGAACACTCAGGCAGCCCCCACCAGCAAGGCCCAACTCAACAGACGTGAACAGTGGAGCAGGGTCTCTTGACCCCTCCCACCGCAAGCAGAGCCCTGTCCTGTTCCCTCGCCTCCTTGACATATCAGATGAAGCACAACGCTTCACGGGGGCAAAGCCTGCAGAAGAATGGAGCAGAGGGACTCCAGAACACGGGAGGACAGAGAAGGGTCCCAAGCTGCCAACAGGGTGGGGGACTCACTGAAGAGGTTCAGCTTCTTATCAGCCTGCAGGGCTTCCTCCCGGGTGAAGGGGAAGTCAAACCAGCGGGAGCGACTCAGGTTAAGCTGCATAGTTCTGCCGAAGATCTCAATATACGAGGGGGCCCGCTCAATGGCCTGCGTCCCAATCTGAATCCGCATGCCCGTCATCACCATCGTGCTGTTGTTGTTTGTGATCTCAATGGTGAAGCCCCCAGGCTGGTGGGAAGATAGGCACATGTCAGCAAACAAACATCAATTCTTTCACCCCTCCCTCTCAGGTGTGATTCCAGACAAAACCTTTTTTCTTTTGAGACTAGGTCTCGCTATTTTTGCCCGTGGAACCACAGGCTCACGTTGACCAGGATACCAGACTCAAGCAATCCCCAGCCTCAGCTTCCCAGGTAGCTGGGATTACAGGCGCGTGCCACCACGCCCAGCTATTTTTGGGGGACTAGGTCTCACTACGGGCCCCAGGCGGGACTCGAACCATGATCCCTGGGCCCAGCCATGGCTTCCAAGGCTGCCACCTATGCATGCACCACCATGCCTGGCCAAACCTTTTCACTTTAAGCCTGCAATAATGACTTCCTCACTCCTGAGAATGGAAAAACAGACAGGTGGTGGATGTTCTTCAATTCTGGACCTGCTTCTCCTGAGTATAACCACTTCCTGCTGTCCTCACAGTAACCCTGCCGGTAGCGTTGGAACCGTAGCCCCTCTGCATGAGCATTAAAATAGTCACTCCTTCCAGGGGCCACTTAAAGAGAAGCGGCCAGAGACTGTGAGCATGTTCTTGCCATCTGCAATCTACAGGAGACACACTCTTGAAGCCCCTGCTGGCATCCTCCCGCCCAGGGCCTGAACCCGTCCAGCACGGGTCTCACCTTGGTGTTGGCCACGTACATGCCGGTGGAATTCAGTCGGTGCTTTATCTGCTGTGCGTTGTAGACCTGCAGGAGGTCGTTGCCGCCGAACTCCACATCTGTCAGCTGCTGGTTATGTTCGAAGAAGTCAATGGGGAAGGTCACCTGGCTAGAGGCGCGGGTTGCTGTGGAGAGCACCAGGAGGTCAGCGTACACATTAAGCGTGGTCGTGCCAGCACAGCACCCACATCACAGCTGAAGACCCCCCCCCGTCACTGGCTCCCACTCGTGTACTCCGAAATGCCACTTTGGCTCCCGAAGACTTCTCGTCAGCAGTGGGACTCCCAGCTCAGAGAGTTGACCGCCTCTTTACCACTAGGCGAGAAAGTCATCAGCTGAAGGAAGCCACTCCCCAGTCAGTTCCAACCTGCACAGCGCATCAGGCAAGTCATTTTCCCAAAACCCAGAGAAAAAGCTCTCAAATCATAGGTCCAAGGTCACTCTCTACCGAGTACCTATGAACTGCAGGCTAAGTGGAGCCACGGAGCTTACGGTCGGCACAGCGAGTCTCTGAAAGCTACAGAACACAGGTGGCTGGAGGGACCTTGACTCTGCTCGGGGGTAATGAACTATCTGGCCTTGCCATCTAAGACACCCGCATAGGCAACTACCGCTTCCACGGCTGTCCACAGCGGTCTGCTCTGCGTCCCTGCCCGCAGTAACCTCCCAGCCCCCGGCCGCCACAGGTCTTTTGAAAAGGGGCCTCACTGATGGTTGCTGTTTTGCGTTTTCGAACCGGCTTCATGATGCTGATGACACTGCTGGGCTGGAGCGAGGGCTGGAGCCAGTAGGAGGTGTTCTCCACGTTGGCCATGTAGATACGCAGGCTGCCATCCTCACACAGCAAGATCATCGTCGTCCGCTGCTGCTCGTTGCAGGCTGTGTGTCGAATGGCCACCATGTCTTGGATCTAGGAAGAGGAGACAGAGGAGGGTATCAGCTCCTCCGCCTGCCAAGCAGAATCTGCAGCAAGAGGCAGAGCAGGAACTGCTTTCTCGGTCAACTGAGCACTGCGCAGAAGGGTGGCAAAGAAACGGCATCCAGGACAAAACAGACAAAATTATGTTACAGGCCTCCGTGGGGAGCAATGGGAAAGTGTCACCATAAGCAAGATAACAACAGAACAGGTTCACAGCCAAGCGATGGGAGGATCTAACACTGACCTTTGCTTTAGCAGGCAGAGTTTTGATCTCCTGGATGAGGAAAGTGTCTGGTTTCACCATAACAACCAGTGGCACACCTGTAGTCTGCTGGACACAACACACCAAGCCAGGGTGGTTCATCACCTCAGACCACTGGCACAGGGCAGGAGAAGTCTTACTGCCACCATTGGAACTGCAGACAAACAATCCAGCCAGTTAGGGTATCAGTCACTTTCTAATAGGTCTTTCTTGACCTTAAAGTCACCCTTACACTAAATACTCAGCTCCCAGAGCAATGTATTTGCACAGAGAGCCAAAGTGTTCTCGAGAGTTACCCCAGCCATGCCCGTACGTGCACATGGCCACCGGTGCGGGCATCCTGGTGCAGAACCTGCACTATCAGCACCCCTGTCTGGGGGAACAGGTGGTCTGAAGGGCCTAACGGCTGTTAAGTGCCCAAAGCACTAGTGCTGCCTACCGCCTGGGGCCCCCTGTCCTGTTAATCTTTCCAAGAACATCCAGTGTAACTGGGAGTGGCGTCCATTTCATTTCATCCTGCACCAGGTGAGCGCAGCCAGAAAGAAAGTACTACACTGGCTCTCTGATCACAGATAAGAAAGATGGGGAGACCCAAAAGCTCTTCTTCTTCCTCCCTAAGTAAACCTGACATGCCTCTATGATCTGGAAACGCAAGGAGTGCCCTCTCTTCCTCAATCCCGTACCAAGTTAGTTTACTGGCCGGTCCTCCTGGGGGCAGCTTAAGGAGCACCTTAGCAGATGACAGCTAGGAGTCCCTTTCCTAACTTCTACTTGCTGCCATGATACAGGGCCTCCTCTGAGTGACAGCGGGTCCTATAAACCACCTCTGGAAGACAGTCTAAGGTGCCCCCAGGTGGTGGACACCGCCTGCCAACACCAGATGCTGACTGATTTTCAAGACACCTAGCAGCGAAGGGAGGCAGTCACTGGAGAAAAGCAAGTTTCACCAGATTCCTGAGAGGCCAGCTCCTGGGTGCAGGGCAGGGATCTGCTGAATGTGGGCGCTGTGAAGGGCTCAGTCACACCTTTTGATGTTGATGGAGAAGAGCTGCAGAACCTCCAGTGTCGTCCTGCTGATGGTGGCGGCGAATGATTTGCCTTGAGAATAGCTGAAGAACAGCATCTGCAACACGTGAGAATAGTAGACAGACACACCGCCGCCTGCCACCTGACTGTTACTGTCCTGTTGGAACAAAGAACATTTGCATGAAATTCTCACGTTGCTTCCAGTCTTGGCAGCCATTCATTTTAAATCATGACTACATACTCTCACCCGCTAAACATGAGATACGATACCTGTAGGCAAATCTTAAAAGGATAAAGGATCTTCAATTAGAACCTGCTTGTTCCTAAAGGACAGGTTTTTGCTACTAGAGGGACCATGAGAGGCAAACAGAGGAGCTGCTGAACGAAGTGAATCCGGAGAAGGGACCGGCAACATGTGTCTAACCTTCAGGTCCTCGTGGTTGAGCTCCAGGACATTGGTGACATAGAAAGGGCCCTGCTGAGCACTGCTGGCCTCTTCCATGAGCTGTGTGTAAATGTACCCCGCCGAAGACATTATAACAATGATGTTCTTTCCTTCCTCGTTGAAGAGGAAGGTAACATCTCTTATCTTAGAGCTTGGGAGGAGGAAGTAGAAGGTTGGACTCAAGGCATCAATAGATAAGTCATAAATCTGCAGAAGGAAGACAAAGTAAGAAAACTCTTTCAATTCCATTTCCAAAATGCCCTGGGAAACCCAAAGAGCTGCAGCTGGCATATCCTGGGCATTCTCTACCCAAACAACAAGCACCCAAATGCTAGGCACGAGCAGCTAAAGATAAGGGTCTCTTTACTCCCTGTCTAGGAAGGAGTGGAGAGAGCTATACAACCCATTCTAACCGCTGTGCACCAGGTCCAGTGGGAACAGAACCAGAATCAGTGTCACACTGCCAACACACAGGAAGTCCTGAGCAGCACCCAACAAGAGGGAACAAAACGTGGGGACTTCTTAATTTCTAGGCAGAGCAAGCCCCTAACAGAGATCTCTCTAAATTTAAAAGTAAATTCGTCAAGCACCATTTCAAAGAAGGGAATCGTACCTTGACAAAGTCTGCAGTGACAATCGCTAGTTCAGTCTGTGAACCAGGTAACCACACAGCTTTGATGATGAAGTTCCCTGTTGCCAACTGGGGGTGCAGCACCAAGTGATCCGACACTGAGCCCGAGCTGCTGAAGGTCAGGACGTGGCAGTCCTGGGACACGATTCAAGGAAAAGTTGGTCAGGAAGAGACTCCGGGGTAGTCTATCCCTACCCGCTCCTGAGCCTGACCAACTCAGGCTGTCCTCCTGTTCTATCTCCTTTTACCTCTGATCTTTCACTTCCCTTTCCTTAAATAAAGCTGCCTCTATCACCTGCCCCTAAACTCCTCTGAGTCCCCCAAAAAGAAGTGATTCCGAATGTAGGCTAATTCAAAGTCCTACTGCTTTCTTCTCTTCCCTAATATTCTCTGCCCTCACACGTTCAGCTGGTACTCAGACTATCTAGGAACATATTCATGTTCCAAGAATACACAGGCTGTGTCCAATAAAACTCTGGAACACCTTAAGGAAATGCAGAGATTTCTTTTGCATTTCAGTGGCTTCTCCTTTAATCTGACAGTGATGAAGGAAAAGTGGTGCTTTCCCCTGAGAGAAGGTGGCCAGGACCTGGATCCAGAAGTCCAGGTAGTCAAGCCTGCATTAGACGGTTACCTTCAGCCCACAAACAGCCAGGTAGTCCTCCTTGCAAGGATTTCCAGTGAGGCTCAACACAGTGAAAGGGACTGGGGCCGAAGCCAAGCGGGTCAGTGTCAGCTTCCTTTTGCTGGAATCAGCTTGCTTGAGGAGTGCAGAGAGCTGAAGAACAGTGATCTGCAGAGGAACACGTGCTGGTTTGTACTTGACCCTTATTCTCCTCTCAGAGAACATGGCTCAGTAACAAAAGCTACTTCAAAGTGGGGAGTATAGTGCAGAGGCCTTTTACTGCTTGTTTCTTATGAGAAATCTAGAGTTTCTCCTAGCCAAAAGAAAGGTGATGAGGGTTACTTCACTTCCTCTTTCTAGGGAGGACAAAACAGACCAGCAATGAAACCAACAACTCTTCGTGTAACCACTTCCAAAAAGTAGTGAATTATGCAGTCTGCTCTAGTTTTCTATGGAAACATTTTTCCTAAGTATTTTAGAGATATTTTAAAGAGAATTCATACCTCTAGTTTGTTTTTCACTTCAAATAAGGTTTAAAATAACTTTTACACTGAAGAAGCCAGAATTCAGGAAAGGATGAGTTAAGGTAACTACCAACTTCCAACTTTTACTAGTTTTATAAAATGACATAAGTTTCCCTATATCCTTAGAGGAAGGGAAGAACTAAATAAGGATCCCGAGTCTTCCTAATGTGTTGTCTGCTCTCGCTATCAGCTGTGCCTTCTGGAGTGACCACAGTGGGCAAGACCAGCCACCGTATTACAGTCACTACCTTTCCCTGGAGGTCCAAAGAGACTATGCTAATTAGAAACACTTTGTTCCGGCCACCTGGATCTATATCTAATTCTGTAATGCAGAGCTCAAGCAGAAAAGTTCATGCTCTGTCCTGAAAGTATTCCTGGGACCCAAGAGACTTTCCATGAGGGCGGATCTGAGAGGAGTCATCCGCCTGTTTTGCTGAGCACTTACGATAAACAGGACCTAAAATGAGTATGAAGGAACTGGAGGACCCACCTTGCCTTTCTCGTGGCTGACAGCCAAATGCTGGCGGCGCCCATGTGGGGATGAGAGCACACACATGGCCACCCGCCTGAGCACGTGGGCACTGATGAGCTGTCGGATGGTCTGGCCCTGGTCGCCGCTGTAGTTCATGCGAACATTTTCAAAAGCACCTTCCTGGGAACCTAAGGTGGGAACCTGGCAGAGTGAAGCAGAAAGAACAGGCAGTGGTCAGGTAAAAGGTCAAGAGGACACACATGCTATTTGTATGGCTGAGACAACACACAATTCATTCAAAAGCAATTTCAATGGATTCCAGTTGCTGAGACAGAGAGAGGAAAACGGATCAAAGGTATTGTCAGTCCATTAATGACGTAATGTATCATAAAATTAACAGTTTTTAAAAATGTTTAAAAATGTCTGTTTTGTAAAAAAAATAGTAACTTTGCGCTGGGCATGATGGCGTGTGCCTATAATCCCAGCCCTGGGAGGCAGAGGCTAGGGATTACTTGAGTCTACGGGTTCAGGACTACCTCAGGCAACATAGCGAGACCTAGTCTCAAAAAAATAACTTTTTCAGTGATCTACTTTGAATAATTAAGTCAGCAATTCTGTGGATCACCAATGCCACCCCAATACTTTCAGACTCATCTTTACTATCTAAAAACCTAAAAACCACTGCTCCAAAACTGCGACAGATTTTTAACAAAATACCAGAATATCTGTTTCTGTGAGCATTTCCCCCAAAAACAGCAACAGGTTTACTGAAGTTCCTCATTCCTTTCTACCTCTCCCTTTGAGAAGTGTGGCATTCTCCTTCCTCCACGCTGCTCACAGGGCAGGTGGTACACCACCAGCCTCAGGGCCAGTGCTGAGGGTAGGGTTCACAATGAACCCTGACTTAGAGCCGTAACCCAAGTGACAAGAACTTGCTAAAGAAACATTACCAAAGGGCTACAGTGAAAGACGGCAAACACCATTTCCCGAAAGTCAGAAGAAACTTAGGGGAAAAGAAACAAGAGTTTTCTATTTTATATAAAGAAGACATTTCTATGGGCGTGGTGCACACACTTGTAATCGCAGCTACCTGGGAGGCTGAGGATTGCTTGAGTCCGTGGGTTTGAGACAACCTCGGACAACATGGCGAGATCTAGTCTCATATATATATATATATACACACACACATATATATACATATATTTATCTCTCTCTATATAGGGAGAGAGAGAGATCTCTATATCACTAATCTCTCTATATATCTATCTATATATCTATCTAGATAGATATAGATATAGAGAGAAGACACTTCTATCACAGTTACCCAGAAATGGAGTTCCTCACATCTCCTCATATCTGCATGTTCATGTATTTACATGACTTATCCACTGGCGGTATGAGTGGCCTCTGGATTTCCCTTCTTTCGAAGACAGGCCCATGTGCTGCTTCCACGCTAGATGCATGAGTTCCAATTCAGAGTTCTGGAGTCCCGAGTGCCCAGGGACTAACTATTCTGAGTAGAGCCCAGATATGCAGTATAGCCGGGCTCTCAGGAAACTGGGTGGTCCCTAAGTCCACCGAACTGCAGATCCCCAACACACTCACCATCAGCTGGTCTGTCATCTCAACCACCTTCTCGACTGTATGCAGCTCGCGTAGGGCTTGCTGAGCCCGGCTGCTGCTCCCCACGGCGGAGGCCTGTTGAAAGTTGGTCTGAATGGCATCCATGAGGAAATTGAGCATGTCTAACACGAGAGGAGCGAAGGAGAAATTGGCCTGAGAAAAGCCCAATACAAGTGGGTGGGAGGGGAGACAAAAACAATGGGTCATATTCATCATGAGAATCATGCCAGTGCAATTCCCAACAGAACCCAGCTTCCCCATTTCCAACTTGATATTCTGACCATCCTTCATTCACCCCATAATATTCAGTTTGATCCCAGTCAATATGCTAACTGAACTAGCTCTAGAGCAAATCTCTCTAAACCAGAGGTGCCCAGCAGACACCCTAATGCACCCACCACAGTCAGCTCATTTCTCTCCTCTGAACCGAGAAATGGTTCTTTTTTTTTGAGACTAGGTCTTGCTATTTTTGCCCATGGAACCGCAGGCTCACGGTGCCACAGACTCAAACAATCCCCAGCCTCAGCTTCCCAGGTAGCTGGGATTACAGGCGTGCACCACCACGCCCAGCTATATTTTTTTGGAACTAGGTCTCGCTACGTGCCCCTGGTGGGACTCGAACCACGATCCCTAGGCCCAGCCGTGGCTTTCTAGGCTGCCGCTTACAGGCATGTGCCACCGTGCCTGGCTGACTGAGAAATGGTTCTGATATGCACCATCCTCAGGAATTTGAGAAAAATTCTCTCTCAAATAACTCTGTGCTTCGAATGAAGAACCTTGGCCCACAAAGCACACACGAGAGCATCATATAATTATTCATGTCCACAACCCCCTCACAAACCCCCCTCAAGCATGAACCCACCCTGGCGAGGCAGTGAGTGACAACACATGACACGCGAGTGTCAACGGGCGAGCTTGGAGAAGAGGGAAAGCAACCCCAAGCGCTGCGAGCAGCACCGCAAGGAGAGCCCTCTCGCTGTCTGCATGAAGCCGCTTGCCAGCTCTGTGCCCCGCACACCGAGAGATCCACCAGAGCCCCACCTGGTTCTGCAGCTCCTCCCGGCAGCCCTCCACCGTCCGGCACAGGCTGCTCTTCTTGGGCTTCTCCTCATCGGCAACCTTTCCATCGCTGATGGTGACTTTGGCCTTGTCGGCAGGAGATGTGCTGGTATGACGGACCAGGCTCTCGGAAACCCTGGGTTCACTCTGGAACGCCGACTCCTTCATGGTGGAGCTCATGCCGCTGCTCGGAGTCCGCTTCACCAGCGCCTATGGACAGCAAGAGTCAGGCGGCTCCAAGCGCTCAGTACAAGCCCACACGAAATACAGCCCAAGACTGCAGGGGATCGCAACCCAAAGGGAAAGCTGATCAAGCATTAATGGTACCCAACAGCCTGAGTTCTGATCTCACTGAATTCTTACTCACCTGACACCTAGTTCTTGCCCCACTCCCAGTAACAGATCTGAAATACGGCACGTGAACTTGCATGGAGGTCTGAGAAAAAGCTAACCACAAGATCTCTAAGAAGACTACAATTCCTAATAAAAAGTGAAGCACTCAAGCTGATCAGTGAGAGAACCAAGACTTGCTCCTACACCCAGGCAACCCTGAAGGTGATGTGGGAATTTCCCAGGATGGCTAAGTATTCCCTGTCATGAGCAAGTCACCCTTTCCATAGCACAGCAAATGTCCCAAGCTCTCACCAAGCAGCTACCATCTTCCTTGGCTCCACAGTCACAGAAAAAGGATCCATACTTGGCATAAGAGATCTCGTGATCTTTGTGGCACACCTTGGCACAGACTGTGCACACACCCACTCCATCAACCATTTTGCAAGTGTGACAGTGGTACCTACAAATACCAAGAACCAGCAAATGAGCCCTGAAGTTCCAACCAAGGCCCAGCAAACTTACCTAAAAGAACAATGCTTACCAATGCTGGTTCATGAATTCCTTCTGGGTGATGGTAAAAGTACACAGCTTGTTGCAAAGAGAATCTTCATCCTTCAAAGATAATAAGTCTTTTTAACCAGAAATACATACCTCCCTACAGTCAACCACAAAAGCACACACTGCTTCAAGAGCAAGCTATGAGTAAACAGTAGACTCAGAGATGACGAGTAGAAACCTGCTCCAACTGGAAACTGTTTGCAGGCTATTAGGCATGCTATGACTTCAGGTGAGACCTTAGGGTTTTGTGGATGTGAGAAAATAAATCTCACGGTTTTTCTACAAGGGAGTTTCATCACCACCCCCAAGAAGAACTCATGCCTGAAATACCATTTGGGATGCAACAACTGACGAACGGCAGGATGAGCATGGACAGAAAAGGCACATATGTTCATTAAACAGTCCTCCCAAGAGACTAGATAAATATACTTGCTCTGCAGGTCTGGAAAGTCAGTCTGCCATTAATCATATAAGCAACAAAGACTGGGGAGAGTTTCACTGCTCATAGGGTTAGGAAAAGAGAGTGAAAGGCTGTTGAACTGAACTCTGCGAGTGCCCACTGGGCACTTGTTACTTACTGAATCCTCAGCCTGGGAGTCTTCTTCTTCCACCGCCAACTCCTCCACCCAGTCTGAGTCCACCTCAATGGCTCGCTCTTCCCCATCCACCGATAGATGACTTGGACCTTGACCATTACTCTGGCTCAAGGCATTGGTGACATCAGCCAAGTAAGACATAATATGGCACGTGCACTCCAGGACTACCACATGCTACAAGAGAAGATTGCAAGAGGAACCTCAGTTCTCCAAATCTGGCTATAGAAACTATAGTTCCTCAAGCTTTTCTCAATTAAGCTTTGTTTTTTTGTTTGTTTGAGACTAGGTCTCGCTATTTTTGCCCATGGAACCGCAGGCTCACGTTGCCCGGGGTACCACAGGCTCAAGTAATTCCCAGCTTCAGCTTCCAGGTAGCTAGGATTACAGGCATGCACCACCATGCCCAGCTAATTTTTGGGGACTAGGTCTCGCTACGTGCCCCTGGCAGGACTCGAACCGCGAACCCTGGTCCTGGCCGTGGCTTCCTAGGCTGCCACCTACAGGCTTGCACCACCATGTCCGGCCCTCAATTAAGCATTTCCATACATAGCTGGTCCGTGAATTTTACTGAGTATGCACGCATTCACTTATTCAGAGCATGAAAACAACTTTATAAAATCTTACAAAATGAAATAAAATCAAAATCAGGAAAATATAGAGACAAAATCATTCAGGAAAAGACTAGATTGACAGGATGAGCAGATTCCCGTTAGCATTTTTCTAACCATTAGCAAGGAATGGCTTCATACATCATACATATCATATTTTCAGTGAACTACCACAGGTAGTTCAAGCCTAAAAAAGCTCAACAGACTGGATTCAAAGCCTCAGACGCCCAAGTTCCTTCACTCTGCACTCTGGCAGTTCAATGCCAAAAGGATCAAGATTAGGAGGAAGGGAGGAGGAAATGAATGGAACTGAGGTGGGCCTTAGGTCAGTTATCTGCTCTTAGCTGCCTCTGTCAGCATCATGAGCTGGGCAGGTGGGGGAAAAGCATGATTCCACAATTTCAGGCAGTTCCAAACCCTTTTCTCAGCACAGTGCCTGAACCTCCAGGTAATAACCAACTCCATTGTGTGCGCTAGAGCTGAGGGGCATTCTATAACCCCACAGGATATGCAGAGTTCATGGTTCCTAGGCAGGGGAAGGGGACAATTTCCCATCAGATACAGTATCGAAAATTAAAAAGAAGTCACTGCCTTAACAATTTCTTGGTTGTTTATCAGAATATTTCCTTCCTAACTCTTTCTGTCCATCAAAATAGGCCTGAGGGCACACGGTGAGCCATGACACACTTCTGGGTCTTTGACACTGTGGGTCTTATCCTCTGGAGTTGAGCCAGGGACAGAAGTCAACAGGAGCGGACACTTGCAACCTGCCACAAAAAGAACCCTTTTTACTCCAAGACTACTGTCACTCCTCACTGTTCTTACCTTTCCATGCATCACATTGGCATTCAGTTTTTCAACCACATTCTTCTGTGAGAGATATTTCTTGCTGTCCCAAAGGGAAAAGAAAGGGGGAGGGGAAGACACAAAGTCATCGAAGGAATCAACAATGAAGCAAGTTCATGAACCCTGCATCATAAAGCAAAGGCAGTCTTATGCAACTAAGAGCTAAGCAGAGGTTTGGGTTGCCCGAGTCTCATCTTGGTATACATTCCCACATTATTTCCTCTGGGAATATTGAGCAAATGACCCTATAATAATGAAGAATAAGTCTAAAAATGAGAACAGAGGTACTGGCTACTACCTCAATCACTAATAAAAATAGATTCAAGCTCGCTTTACATGCACACTACGTGACTGAGAAAGCCTGCAGCTAACTGCCCCTTCTTTCTCAAAGACTAATGTGACCAACACGTGGGGTCCTCCAAGGTCATCACCTTACCATCTACTTAGCCAGTCCACAGCGGCATTATGAAGTTGAAGATGGCCGGCACCTTGACCCGCACTGGCCAGGGTAGCCATCACAACCATGAGTTCAGGGAAACCAGTCCCATCACCATTGGCCAGCATCTCCGTTGCCATGGGTATCAGGGTGCCCAGTAGCACAGCACATACACCTTCTCCAACTTGGCTGCAGAAGAGAAGCACAATTTGGGAAGCAATCCACAGGAACCTGAGTCTGTATGTTTAAATTTGTAACATCAATCAAGAGAAGTTTTATCTTAAACAACAAAAAAACGAGACTACATGTAGTTTCATTTTGAACCCAGGCGACTACAGCACAAAGTAGTCACACATATTGCAACTAATAGGTCAAGTCATTGCAGAAGTTTTCCATGGAGGGAGAGGGAATCCCTGAAAATGCTGATGACTGATACTAAAGGAAAGGCAGCTGCAGACACTCTCAACCTATTTCTGGGAAAAGTGGTTTGTTCTACCTGTTTTCCCGAACGATGTATGTCGTCAATGACTGCAGCAGTTGCCGGTTCTCCTGAATCATATCCAGCTGATCGGAATCTTTGGGGGGTGAGGTGGTCATGCGGGTGAGCCAGGCCTGAAGACGCACAGGCTCAACACAAGCCAGCTGTGCCAGAGAACCACAGAGATGCAGAAGGCTCGGGTTAGGACTCTTCTCAGCTAGGGACAGACCGAGAAACAATGGTCAGGGAAAGGACAGCTGTGAGGAAGCAAGGCAGGTGCAACCTGTGGGCCAGGAAAGCAGAAAACACTTCAAATTTTCGACTTCTTCCCAAGGCTCTCAGAGGGATCCTCTTCGCTTGGTAGTGCTTCCACGCCGCAGTTACACCCGGGCGCAGTATTAGCCCGACATCAAAGTTCCCATAAGAAGATTACTAAAAGCTGTCACTCACTTAGCTGGAAGAGTTTGGTGAAGAATTTCAGAACTCGGTTACAGAATTTAGCAGAGAGGTTCTCATTGGCTGTTGCCATCATGATCTGCACAAGTTCTCCACTGGGAGGCAGGAGGGGGGACAAAAGGGAAGAATCACATTAAGCCTCACATAAAAGGCATCCATTTCCATTTCTCAAAAATCTCATTGCCTCTAGGGGAATTGGCCCTTCACATGTCAATAACAAAAAGGTACTCATGAAATCAGCAGCCCCATCGGTAACCTCAAGTCACCAATTAAGCCCTGTCAAATACAAACACCTAAGCAGGCCTTAAGTATCCCTAAGACACACATTACCGAATTCAGCACACATGGAAACTTGCTTCCAGGAGGCAGTCAAGAAACCAGTCCGTGAATAAAATGAGATATAGCTCACCTGTCAGAGAAAAATTCCTCCATGGCTTTACGAGCCTGGCTGCTTTCCAGCTGCTTTTCCAAGTACTGGAGACACTCCTCCAAGATGGATTCATCAAGTCCACTGAGGAACAGAATTAAAAATAAAAATCAGGGCTGCTTCAGGGTTCTCCTGAATCTTGACTTTTGCTTTAAATCCGAAGTTTGTTTATAACTAAATCTCAAGGACAATATTACATCTTTGCTTTGTCCAAGAAGCTCTGCATGACGCCTGGCATACCAGAAGTGCTCAGTAAATGTGTGAGGAACTGAGCTTCAATTTAAAAATAAAGTCTAAAATAGCTGATACAATCAATGAGTCAACGGCTAAGAGTGCAAAGGATCAGTGCTTTTATTTCCAACTATTTCTAATCCACAGCACGTCAATTTAATTGCATTGCCCAGTCTGCTAGAAAATTACATAGGGAAAGTATCTGAAGCTCAGAGGCCTATATCTGTTCATTTGGGGTAGGGAGGTAGTGGTCTCTCTTTACAGACACATCATTTCCGCAGAGTTAAACTGTCTCAAATTCCTGTATCTGCTTTAAAAGAGGAAAGAAAGAGATGGAAGGATAAGACAAGAAAGGAGAGAAAGGAGCCTGATAAAAACCTTGACTCAACAACAAAACCCAAGAAATTCCAATACTTGAAACCTTCATTTGCTATCAACTACTAGTCACCA
Source organism: Uropsilus gracilis (assembly GCA_004024945.1). NCBI lineage: Eukaryota > Metazoa > Chordata > Mammalia > Eulipotyphla > Talpidae > Uropsilus > Uropsilus gracilis. Next base: position 79,525 of record PVHY01001244.1, read on the forward strand.
ATTAAGTCCCATCAAGGTACAAACACCTAAGCAGGTCTAAGTAGCCCTGAGACACGATGCTGAACTCAACACACATGGTAACTTGTTTCAGGGGGGAGTCATGAGCAAAGTGAAACACAGTCCACCTGTGGGAGGAAAATGCCTCCATCGCTCAGTTGCTGCTCATGGCTCACCTGCAGCAGCACGGCTGAAACCAAAGTCCAAAGCTGCTGTAGGACTGCCCTAGTCCACAGATGCCCCATATGGGAACCGGGCTCAGAAAATATAAGTTCCTCTGTACACTTTATCAAATGTAATACTATTAGATCTATAGCAGATCAAATATGCACGCTGAGTTTCCAAACCTGAACCTTTAAACTTTCCCTTAACGTTCCTAAAAATTAATCCAAGAGGATGCCAAGTAAGCTTTCATGCATTCATGCCCCCGGCTCACTTCACCCACGTATGTACAATGCTGCCTGTCAAAAAGCACAACGATAAGCTAGTGATAAATGTCATAAAGGATCCACGAGATTCCATTCTCTGGCACAGCAGATGATGGAAACCCGCCTGTCCTCCTTGCCTCACTCAGCTCACCTGTTGGGATCTGCATGGTTGGCCAGGATGTTGTAACAACCAGTGATTAGCTTCTCATAAACACGCGCCAAGAACTCGTCAGACTCTGCAGGGCCCAGGATGCGCTCCAGCGAGTTGCTGCTGATCTCAGCAACACTCTCAGTGCTCGACTCCAGAAGAAGGGGGAGAAGGGTCCGGATTACCTGTGGTGGGTTCATCTCATCGGACCAACTTCAGCAAAGAAAACAGAATCGAGTTAGGCACACTCCAAACAGTAGCAAGGGGAGGCTGGGCGATTCAATCATGTGTTACGGGGAAAGGCTTTTATTCCAGTCTTTTTTCCCCTTGATAGGTATTGTCCACATTCAGTTCCATGCTCCTTTTTCATTATTATATCAGGACCAAAATAATTTCCAAATAAAAATGTTATAGATGAAAATGTTACATTATTAATACAAGATGTATTTTTGAAATTCAGAAAACAGTTGAGACCTAAGGTAGTAAACTACCCCACAGAACTTTCTAGAAGAATTCCAAAGTCTGGATCACTTGGCAGACACTGTGGTAGAGGATGACCCACAACCAAGGACAGAACGACAAGAGCCCCGCCCCTGACCAGCTCTCGCACAGACAGCGGCAGAGACCAAGTCCTGCAGTGACATAACTGCCACTTTCAAATTTAAGCCCAAAGCACATTGTGAGTCACAGCCGACATGCCCCTTCTGGAAACCGGTACACAGCAAGAGGGGAGGAAATGCTCCGCCATCCTTCAAATGTCAGTAGAAACCGCCCTAGGAAACACTTATACTCAGCTCTAAAGCAACAAGTTCTCTCTGCCAAGGAATCGTGTATGAAAGCATTATCGTACAATTATAAAGCGTCTCCTAGCCCTCCACCAGTCATGACAGACACAGTTTGGGGAGCATGTGGGCCACGAAGCAGGTACTTACACAATAAGATCTCCAGTCAACCTGACCAGAGAGAGGAGGGTGTGCTTCAGGGAAGCAGCCAGGGACAGGCTTTGGCCACACAGCGTTCCCAAGTGGGCAGCCTGCACGGCGCTGATGTAACTCTCGGAAGGGATGGTGTCGTTGGCAAAGGCATTGCGCTGAAAGGTCAGAAGACAGACGTTAAGTGGACAGAACAGTGACCCAGCGGCATACAATTCTCACGTGGACCAAACGAAGAAATCGAACGAACAGAAAGACCACACTATGGTTTACAGACAGTGGCTCCCCTAGACATGCACGCCGCTGATCCGGAGAAGGAAAGTGGAATGGGGTTAAAGGAAGTAGCTGACAAATTTTACTTGGTACAAAGTGAAACTACTCATGATCACATCTCATATAACTGCAATGTACCACGTTTAACATTAAAAGCACCATTTGTCTCTAACAACTGAGACACGGTCTGGATTCTACAATACAGACAGGTCTCTGTTTCAAATCTTAATGACCTTTACGTTGTAGCTCCAGACCACGCAAACAGCAGGCATGGATGCAAAGCAGAGATGACAAGAGCATAGCACTGGACACTTCCATAAGAGTTCATGACAGAATAAGAGAGGCTGAGATACACAAAGACTTAAAGTCTTCTAAAAGCCTGCGGAAGTGACAAACTCGCCATGAAATGATGACAGGTGTGATGGCAGGTGTCTGACATAACACCTAACAATAAAGCAAACAGAGAACATTTCCTGAAAATCCAGTGCAGGGCACTTTACATACAGCCTACTTAATGTTCACCACATCCAACAGTGGAAGAAACTGAGACTCACAGAAGTAAAGCAGTGTCCATCATTAAAGGCCCACCCATAAGGCTACCCTTTGGGTGATTCAAAGCACAGCGAATACTGCTGCGACACATCAGTCTCTGAGGAGCTAGTTTAAGTCTAAAGAAGGAAAAGTGGAAGAAAGGCTAGCCTCTGAGTTGCCCTCTTCAGGAAAGAGACACTCACCCAAGACCCAACGTTGGGGAACTCATTGGTGCCGATGTTGTTCCAGGAGTCACACACAGCCTGCACCGATGACGGCAAGTTCTGAACCAGTGTTGGACCTGGTGGTGACAAAAGAAGAGGGGCCATCACAAAAGGAATGACACACAACGTTTAAAAGCCAAGCAAGCACAGAAACACCCAAATTCAGACTGTTGAAATAATATCTGCAAGCATAAGTGGGTCTTTCAATAGCAGTACGATGACCAAGATAAGCTAGCTATGTCAGAGTCAATCCTCTCCACTGTAAAGTTGTTATTCCCCATCATATTCACTTCCGATTTGCACAAGCAGAGAAGACAAGGGAAGACAAGACACAAAATGAGGCTGAAATCACCACTAAACAGCTGCTATCAGCTCACTCTAAGAACATGTGCGGCTTTGATCTCTTTCTCCCTAAGACAAACCTTACGTAAGGATCATCCACACACATTACCAGCGTTTATGAGGCAGGGATGTAACTTCTAAAGTGTAAATATCTGAACGCTAAGGTATTCAAAATGTGAAGCAAAAGCAAACAAATGGCTATAAATTTAACTCCAGTTCTACTCAAGTCCTTCTGATTTCCCAACCTAATTTCTACCAGATCATTCCTCACAGAGAAGATGTTTTCCATAGTAGCTTGCTAGTTTTCCAAGCTCTAAAAGTGAAAAGAATAAAGATCTGTGCAAATGGCAGAACAGTCTAATACTGATCTTGGTTTGAATCCCAGTTCCCATTTGAAAGACACAGGATTCGGGGCCAGTCACTTCTCTAAGCTTTAGTGTCCTAATGAGTAAACAGGGATGATGACAACACCTGATTCAAAGGGTGACATCCAAGGTCAAGCATCAATGTCTGACACACAGAAAGGTTCCAGTGAATGGTCAATTCAGCAAATTCCGAGAGAGAGAAACAGCAGCAGAACCAGTCCTAAGTGATATTCAAAGCACATTCACTTACCAAGTGTGTTCGCCTTGCACCTACTGGAGCCAATAGCCAAAACAGCAGCAAATCCATGCAGTTTCTCTTGGGAAGGTTTTTCAGTGGATCCCTCTTCATTAAAGTTCTGTAGCAAATAGGCTCTGAAGAAAAAATAAGGAACGATATAACAGAAGAAATCTACTCCCCTCTTAGGAAAAACTGACCCCCCAAAGTTGAAATCCTGGATGTAGCTCAGTTTCCCAACCTGTCAGATGCAGTTGACTGCGCCTGCCCTTTTTATCAAAACCCCAATGCTCAACTCTTTCCCAAAGAATATCCCAGCCTCTGAAATGCTTCTAAAGCTATTCAAGACAAAGGAATTTGGAAGACAGTGAATATGACACCAACGCCCCTTGCTCCAGCCTCAGAAGATTGGGATTTTACTAACCAGCACAATCCCCAAATTCACTTGTCTGGGAACATCGATAAACACCTTAGGTTAGGAGGTGCTGACGTCACAGACCCGTAAGAGTGGATGAGCTGTTGGGAGCAGTGACTGGGCAGCACACAGAAAAGCACTAAGCGCCAGTCAACGCTTGTGTTTCTCATTCACACTGCTCATACTTGTTTAAAATTTTTGACTCAAGCAGCCGTCCTCTGCAAGGCAGTCACACTAAAGGACAGTTAAAAGAGAAAGATCCAGACCCAGTTTGGTATAAAAGCTGCACAACAAAGTCCCACCGGGGTCATATAAACTAGCCGAAGGTGGTCCGGTGAAAACTGTGACACAAGGCAGCTACCCCTCAAGCTGCCAGTGTGGGAGGCTAGGCCCAGTCTTGCCAACTCTTTCAATTTAAAACAACCCAGAGATCTCAATTTCTGAATGAACGTCTAACTTTTATGCACTGAAAATGAATCCTAAGATATTAAAGATCGAGCATGCACTGTACAATGTTGACAATACAGAGAGCGGGGCTTCAAATTCTAACTCATAAAGCAGTATTTTTCTCTGATCATATGCCATGAAATTGAAAGCACTTCATCTCAGTGAACAGAACTGGTAATGTTTGGAAAAATCATATTATCTTTTTTTTTTTTAGTATGTATCATACAAGTAAAATGCAAGTAACTATTTATAGATTTGTAGAGATTAATCTTGACTCTCCCTGAATAATACGATAACTCCATCATGACATGCCCTTTCACATACCATGGGGGGAACCCTAACTGCTGAAAAGGAAAAAATGTAAACTTCTGAATCCCTGGGGATCTGCAGAGTGAACAGTACTTAGAATGATGGAGTTCAGTTTGAAGACTTTCAGGCTCCTAAAGAAAGCAACCCATCCAAGGAGAGAAATTCCCCATGCCAAAGTCTCCAAGCCAGTAGCCAGTCATACCTAGTGAATGACGCGTAGGTGTCAATAAGCTGCAGCGTGGCAGGCAACAGATTCTTGGTGATCTCAGATGACTTGTGTGGATCCGTTTCAGCAGCCATCTTAGAGAAATGCTCATCCAAAGAGACCTGGACCTTTGAGATGGCGGCATCAAGGGTGTAGATGGACTGCAGACTGGGAATCTCGTGGAGCTGCAAGATTGTGGTACAGTCGATGCTGCAGAATGACGAAATCTTTCAAAACACATTAAGATGTTACTTAGCTGCGGCAAAGATCATGGTAGAAGCCAAGTTCTGTCCTTCCAATTCTAAGTTGAACATACCTGTCGAGCAAAGTATTCCTCTACAATTTCAACGTCGTATTTCACTGAGCTGCACTTGGCAGATGCCAGCTCTAGGAGGGAAGCAGCGTGTTCAGGCTTCATTCCCTGCTTGATTAGGTGATCCTGTTTGAACAGCAAGAGAAATGCTCAGGGGATCAACACAGAGTCAAAAGTTTTAGTTACTTTTAAGTTAAAAAGTTCCCAGAGGTCCAGAGGCTGCCGGCTCTGCAGACCTCCAGCAGCAAGGTACGTCACATGGTGGTACCTTTATCCAGCTGACATAGGCGCCGATCCGAAGGCGGGAAGACCACCGCAGAGTGTGTAAGATGTCACATTCACTCATCTCGGGGGAGTTCATGGCCAGCTGGTTCATGTACGTCTTTGAGGGCGGTAAAATCCCGAGGATCCTCCAAAGAATCAGAAAGTAATACTGAAGAGCACAGGCCTCCTGGAAAAAGAGAAGAGCAGTCAGAGGGAAAGCAGCATTGCAGCAGCTCCGCCCCTCTGACAGTGAGGACTCTTCCAAACACAGCATAAAGCAGAAGTGTGCACCGTCTCAATGTTCAACTGAGATCTGACTCTCAAGTCTTCTCCAGATGTTTCCAGAGAATACACCTAATAATAAAAAAACAATTTTTTCCAAAGGCCAAAAAAAGAAGCTGCTCTAAGACAAGAGTGACTCCCTAGTAATTTACCAAGAAAGAGCAGGATACTCTCAGGTGAGCCCTATAGTCACCTGGCCCTTCCTGTGACCTGAACTGCTGTTATAGCTTTTAGTGGAATAGAGACATATTCATGGGACCAGAGAAAATATTCAAGTGTGAGGCTTTCAACATATGCCATATGCCAGGGTTCAAAGGAGAAACAGTGTTGAGGTAGCTATGAATATGCAAAGCCACATCTCACACAACGCTAAAAAACAATGGGAAAATGTTAAAATTATCTCTAAGGTGAATACAACCACCCAAACGACAGAAATACTGATCCATCAGTCGATATTGCACAGACAGTCAATACACTGATTAGAGTTAGAAGGAAATGTCTGGCAGAAGTACTACCAATCAACAAGCACATCCCCAGGTGTTCCCAACTGGCATAGGCTCCCGCGGTCTCACCAGGGCAGTAATGTTCTTGTTTTCCTTTCTCCTGACGGTGTCAAGTTGAGATCCAGCTGCAAGCAGGGATGTCAGTGCAGTGTAAAGCTCGTCATACTTGACAAGCTTGGAGAAAAGAACGTCACATGCCTAATATCAGGGAAGAAAGAATCGTTTTTTTCTCTACAGAAGATTTTTTTAGACTTTATTTTAAATTGATTGCACTCATATATATAAATTTTTCTCATTTTTTGAAAGATTTTCCTATTCCCACATCCCATCTCTTATCTTCATGATAAAACAACATATCCAGCCTCAGTTATTCACTTCTCCTTCCAGCAGACTTCCACCTAAGAAGCTTAATTTGTGAACTTGTGTGAACACACAAGGGTAGGCTTTAGAATGAGGCAACATATTTTTGTCCATGAAAATATTTGCAAGTGACACAATCCACTCTAGCCTGAGCTTCATTTAGGCTTAAAGTCAATTAAGCCATGAATTGGAACAATCATTCCTCCTTTGCAAACTATTGATATTATTTTCCTAGCTGCTTTAGGGTTTTTCCAGCACTTATTAAGAGATTTATGCTAGACAATTTCTTTCTGACTAAAACAAATCATAGCTCAAATAATAATAATAATAATAATTAATAATAATAATAATAATATTTATAAGTGACAAGCTTAAAAAGAGCTAGTCTTCAGGAATAATGTGTCAAAGGTGTCAACTAACAAAAGTAAAGACCAGCAAATATATCCTAAAGATAACACTTTTCTTACTTAGAGTTGTAACTTAGGGTTACAGAACACATAATTCCACCATCGCATGGGCTGATTTTGGCAATGGCCATCTGAACCACAGATATGACTGAATTTTAAAATTCCTACTACCACAGAATCAAGTCGGTTCAAATCATCCTCTGAGGCTTCTGGAGACAGGACACAGTAGAATCTGGGTTGTGGGACAGCATCTGAAAAACAAGGTGCTTGTTAAAACCACAGTCTCATTCTCAACTCTCCTTAATAAACTAAGAACACATAAGAACAAGGGTTTCCCAACCTTGGCACTACTGAAAATTTGCACCAAATATTTCTTTGCTGTGGGTTATCATACCAGATGGTTAGCAGCATCCTGGCTTCCACCCACTGAACACCAGTAGCATCCTCCTCCCAGCTGTGACAACCAAATACATGCCCTCTAGCATAGTGAAGAACCGTCATTGTAAGGTAAACTAAGGTGTAATATCACCAAGTGAACCAACTGAAATGATCTCAACAGACTGACTGCATTAAACTCAAAAGCTACCTCCCAACATCAAAGAGGCTAGTAACAGAGGTCTGAAGAGTTTCCACAAAAAACATTTGACAGCTAACAATACTCTGGACAAAAGCAAACATACTAAAAATAAACACGAGATCAGCCTCATCAAAAGAAGAGACAACTGACAGAGAATACCAGGTCTCCCGTTCATTTCACCAAAACTCAAAAGGAAAATGAGCCTGTGGCCTGGAACAATCTCCCCAAGCAAACATTACACTTAATTCCCCACAGCGGTATGAATCCACACACTGCACGCCATGGTCAGTCCCAAAGGTTCCTAATTTTTGTTTCTCAATGTTTTTTTTTGTCCTTAGTTGCTGACTGCATGAAAGTCTCCTCCCGAAAACGTCCCCAACCTTGAACAGACAGGCCAAACAAGCAAAGATCCCTAAATTCAGTTAGTAGCCACTGAGTCAGATCCTTTCTGACAATTCTCTTTCTGACCTGATGAAAAATGCTTCGACCAGTTTTCTTCGACTTCTTTGAACCCATGGTAGAGAGGGGTGGCCGTCCGGCGGCTGTTGCTGTCCTGGGAGCCACTTGCCCACCCAAAAGGGGGACTTAACAGGTTATGCTGCACCTTTTAAAACACAAATTAAAAGAGACACAGTCACACTTTTCCCAATCCAGGTGCGAGAGGTTTTGTTTCAAAGTTTGGGTAACTCAAACCAAAACTAAATTTGAGATTTTCCTGCGACCTCTTTTGGGCAGGGCTTGCTGCGAGAGTGCATAGAAGTAGTGGTTTTCATTTTTAAGTTGAAACATCTTAAATGCCGACTATAACAACCCTTCCCTGGCCCTCACTCTGAATCCTTAAAATAAGGAACTTTACTAGTTCATGAAGTTTACTGCTCACCCATCACTCAACCACTAACAGGGAGCGGACCCAGACACGCTTGAACTACGTGCGCTCACTGACATGAGAAAATTCTCATGTTCCGCGGTCACAGACCCAACCAGTCACGGATGCCGGTTAGCTGAATCCACGGGACAAGGAATCTTGAGATTCAAAGGGGCCACTGTACGGGACTTGAGCATTTTTGGTTTTGGTATTTGCCAGGGGCAGCAGGAAGAGAGGGGAGGCAGGGAAAGGTCCCCTGAAATCAGTTCCCTGTGGGTACCAATGTGTTTTCATGTAGCTAAATTTCGGGGAGCGTCGAAAGTTTTGACTGCACTGGGGTCATTGCCCTTAATCCACACATTGTTCAAGGGTCACCTGCAGTCACCCCAGCCAATGGGCTTCAGTGGTACATAGTAATGCAGGGTGATCCAGGAAGACACGTGCACAGAGCTTCTAATCCATTTGAACAAGAGTTTTATATGTGCTGCTTCTGGCCAGACATGCACTATAGTGCACAAAGTCCCAGCGGTGTTCCCACCACAGGCACAACTAGAACCTCTGATGAGCAGTCATAGTGCTTTGGATCTCAGGAACTCTGAAGAACAATGCTCCCGGTAACAGCCAGTAAAATGAAAAGCATGTGTTCATCTGTACCTGCTCAAACAGATACACGGGGGCTTTGGAGTACTGGTGAAGCAGGTAATCAAAGATCAACAGGAGCCGAGCCAAGATGAGAGGCACGGAGCGCATCTGGGTGTCCATGTTGGCACTCAGCTCCTGGATGATCTGCACAAAAAGGGTCAATATGGCTCGCCGGCCCTTCTCGGTGAAGTTGTGGAAAATGAGCAGCAGCAGCTGCAGGTGTTCTACATTCAAATCTTCCGTCTCGTTGGGCACCACTCCTGGCAGGGCATTCTGCTTCATGGTCGACAGAAACCTACCAGAGACAAAGGGAGACGACGTCTTGCGGGGAAGAGACCAAGTCTGCCAAGTGCTATACCGTTGCCCTGAAAGCGCTAAGCTTCCGCACTCCAAGCATTCGAGCAACAAGTTAAGGAGGACAAAAAGCTGAAAGAAGAAACTAAACTTCGGCTACGAAAACAGTCAGCCATGGCCACAAAAGCTTCCCCAAGAGCCTCTCTCAACTGCAGCCTCGGCAGCATTCACACCCATCCTGATGTTTCTGACAGGGGGAAAAAACTGAAAGTTTCCCAAAAGTATGTTTTGACTCACAAACCTGGACAGGTAGAAACAATTTCATTACTTGTCCCTATACTTTATTTCTATTGTTAAATTCTTGCGTGGTTAGCCTATAGGTTCAGAGAACTTGCCAGAAGAGCTCTTAAGCAAAATAAAGAATATAGCTAAATTGTTCTACTGCCTTTGGCTATTGAGAGATTTGTGTTTTAATGATGATCCAGCAAACATCCCTCCCGCTGCCTCCGCCCCCCAACCTTCTTGGCCTTTTTGCAAGGATCCACCAGAAAAGCACAGTGGGTCTTTGACATTTGGGAGGTTTATGATTTCTCAAATCCAGCATTAAGGGAGAAGAAAACCAGTTTCAGGAAAACAAACTACTTTGAAGACTCTTAATCATGTAAACAAAAATACAAAATACGTTCATCATAAGAGGATTTAGAAAACTAATCTAGCTTCCCCCAAGTATAGAAATTCTTTAACAGTTATCCAAAAAGACTGCAAGTCACTGTAAATAGCTTCATGCTAAAAGCAAAATAAGCACAAAGCAAGCTTCCCTGCCCTTTCAAACCATCAGATCAGGATACTGTCAGGATTCAGGTTTGACTTCAAAAATGCAACCTAATCAAGTGTCAAAGAGTCTGTTACACTCTATACATTTCTGTATTATAGGCAACAGCATGTCCCCCTCAGCTCCCCCACGAGAAATGCTCCCCACACCCGCACAGCCCTTACAGCCGTGAACACTGCCATCCGAGCACCACCACTGAGCCACAGATGAAGACAAAAACGCCACCCAAAAAGTCTAAGTGTCCTTCTCACAGGGCTGCTCTCAGTACTCTTACCTGTCCCAGACTTTCAGACATTCCGGGACGTCAGGATCACCTTGAACGCCGGCTTTATGCTGCCAGATGAGCAGGAGGCGGGAGAGCACAGAGAGGCTTTGAGGGTGGATGTACAAGGGCCACGGGCCCTCAGAAAAAGGAGCTACTCCCAGCTGCTGCAACAGTGTGTTCTGGCATGAAAGACAGACAAGGGAACATTAGGAAAGACAGCAAAGGGCCCGAGGTCACTGATGCTCTCCAGTGGTGCTTCTGTACTTTAAGGAAAGAAGAACCCAGAAATTCAGCAACTCAAGTGGCTTGGAGAAAGATTTCATTCAAGTGAAAAATACATCAACAAGAAAATTACTCCTATTAACAATGTGCGGTTAGTATCAGAGGTGGGGTCCTGAGAAGGAAAACTGCATGAGACAAGAGAGTCAAGAGAACTGTCTCATGGATGAGTCACGCAAGTCTGCACCTCCAAAAGCAAACTCCTGGAACAACTGTGCTGGCACATGGTTTTTCTCTCACTGTCAGTTACAATACAGTTATAGTCAAGAGCAGGAGACCCAACAGCTCATATCTTTTTTTTTTTTTTTTTTTTTTGAGACTAGGTCTCGTTATTTTTGCCCATGGAAGCACAGGCTCATATTGCCTGGGGTATCGCAGATTCAAGCAATCCCCAGCTTCAACTTCTCAGGTAGCTGGGATTACAGGCGTGCGCCACCTCACCCAGCCATTTTTTTGGGACTAGGTCTTGCTGTGTTGCCCTGAGCGGGACTCAAACCGCAATCCCTAGGCCAGCTGCTTCATAGGCTGAAGCTTACAGGCATGCGTCACCATGCCCAGCCTCCAACAGCTCGTATTACCAGCACAGAAATGTTGCCCAGTCGGATGTGGTGGCACATGCCTATAACCCAAGTGCTGGGAGGCAAGAGGTGAGGGATAGCTTGAGTTTGCGGGTCTGAGATTACCCTGGGTAACATATTGAGACCTGGTCACAAAAAGGAAAGAAAGGCCGCTCAGGAGACGTCAAGGCATCTAGAATTAAGGTTGTTCTTTGCCTCTAGTTGGAGCTTAACTTCCAAATGAGCTTTACCTTCAGCGCAGCTAAGATGCAACTTATCTTCCCCAACACACACACTGAGAAGGATGCCAATGAAACACCAGACAAAAGCCTGTCTTCTCATTTGGCTTCAGAAAACACAAATCATGGTCACCTCAGGATATAGAATAAATCTCTAAGTCTGCCAAATTAAATTATATTCTTATAAAACACCAAAGAAGAGCCTCTTCCTTGCAAATATTATCCAAAACGCCTCTGCTATCAGGAGTAGTACACAAGCAGCAGGCTGTTACCACAGGTCAAGCACCATCTGTAGATGCCACGCTGCATGCTCAGAGGAGCGTGAGGTGGGTGTGCGCTCCGCTCAGCTCTTAAAGTTTACAGAGCCCGTAGAGGTTTATGAACATAAGCAAAATCACCAGATGGTGAGGGGAGAAAGCCAAGGTTAGCTACACAGCCTACGTTCTTAATCACTGTGCTCAACATAGCATAATTGACCTCTCAACTCTTGACTCCAACGAAACAAAAAAATTAACCCACCTGGGCTATAGTCAAAATACTAACCATAGTAATATTACAATTTTAAAAGTCAGAAAGAAATCTAAATGTTCAAGCTGGGTGTGGAGGCGCACGCCTATAATCCAAGCGCTGGGAGGCAAGAGGCCCAGAATCACTTGAGCTTGCAGATTCTAGACTACCCCAGGCAATATAGTGAGCTGGTTTTCCAAAAAGCAGCCGGGCGTAGTGGTGGGGGCCTGTAATCCCAGCTACCTGGGAGGCTGAGGCTGGGATCGCTTAAGTCCGTGGGATCCAGACTACCCCGGGCAACATAGCGAGACCTAGTCTCAAAAAAAAAAAAAATCTAAATGTTCACGTCAAGGAACACGCAGCCATAATGAAATCAACTATAATGGTAAAAAACATCTAAAAAGTAATGTACGGGTGGCGTGTCTATGTGTGTGTACATAAAATAGAAAATTGGAAAAGCAGAAACCAAGACAGAAGTTGAGATTTTAACTGTGAAACTATACATCTATGGGTCAGGAACTAGAAGGAAACAAGGAAAAATGAAAATCTGGTGGGAGGATTATGGTAAACATAAACTCTTATAATGGTGTCTATACAGTATTTTTTTCAGTGAGGACTTTTTGAATTTGACTTCGTGAGTTTTCTAAGCCCCTAAGCCATGAGAAATGAGCTAACGTTCCTCAGGAAGCTAGTCCGGCCCTACCACCGCTAAGTGAGAGCAGCTGACTTGCTTAGCAGAAACGCTGAGTCAGAGCTGGGCAGGCAGCCCGCCTCCCCGCACCCACCCTCGCACAGCAGGCGTGAGGCCAGGTGTCCGCCTTCACCTCTTCCATCCTCTGGCCCTCACGTTTCTCCTTCCTTCAACCACAGCTTAGGGGACAGTTCCCAAAGCGATGCTGTTTCTGACCACATTTCCACCTTTTTCTATTTTCTAGGCATCTTCACTCATCCTACCGGCATCTCAAAACTTCATATTCAAAACAGAACCCAGGTATATCTCCTCCTACTCCAAGACCAACTTCTTCTTCTGACTTGTGGTATCTATGAAAGACAATAGTGTCCTTCCAGTCTCAGTTGGGTTTACATCTTTTTTTTTTTTGAGACTAGGTCTCACTATTTTGCCCAGGGAACAGCAGGCTCATGATGCCTGGGGTACCACAGAGTCAAGCAATCCCCAGCCTCAGCTTCCCAGGTAGCTGGGATTACAGGCGCACGCCACCACACCCAGCTACTTTTTGGAACTAGGTCTCGCTACGTTGCTCCACGGGGGATACAAACCGTGATCCCGGGTTCCGGCCATGGCTTCCTAGACTGCGCCACCATGCCCGGCCAAACCTGGCAATACCTTAAAACGCCTTTCTGTCTCCTATGATCTCTGCTATTGGTTCTTTATCTTGTCCACACCTCCCCCTCTTTCTCATGATCTGACACTAATTCAAGTCATCTTTCTTTCTTCAGCGCCTACAACAGTACATGACCTATAGCTTAGGGCTCATACAGATGTATTAAATGAATGAGCATAGGTCTCTGCAATACAGTAACAGTAACAGTAATAATACAGTGCACTTAACATGTAACAGGTACTAGCACTTTTGTGCTAGTAAGAAAGGTACTTTCTTACCTTTTGTAAGTATATTTGATAAAGTAACAGGAAATTTGCCACTTTAAAGTATTGTATGTATAAGTACACATACTGAGTAACCATCACCATCATCTCTAGCACCTTTTATTTATTTATTATTTCTTTTTTGAGACTAGGTCTCACTATTTTTGCCTGTAGAACCACAGGCTCTCGTTGCCTGGGGTACCACAGACTCAAGCAATCCCCAGCCTCAGCTTCCCAGGTAACTGGGATTACAGGCACGCGCCACCACGCCCAGCTATTTTTTTGGAACTAGGTCTCGCTATGGGCCCCAGGTGGAACCCAAACCGCGATCCCTAGCCCGGGCCACTTCATAGGCTGAAGCTTACAGGCACGAGCCACCATGCCCGGCCTCATTTCTAGCACCTTTTAATTCTCCCCACTGAAAGTCTATACTCATTAAATTCTAACTCCCTGAGAGACTGTGATAGAATGAGAAATATCTATTTGATCATTGTCCCATCCCTGGCACAGAGCTCTTGCAATGTACTGATGTACTGCATAAGGTGACAGGAGTGTCTTTTTTTTTTTTTTTTTTTGAGACTAGGTCTCGCTATGTTGACCAGGGTGCTAAGGACTCAAGTGATCCCCAGCCTCAGCCTCCCAGGTAGCTGGGATTATAGGTGCCTGCCACAGCGCCCAGTTGCTTTTTTCGAGACCAGGTCTCGCTTTGTTGCCCAGGGTAATCTCGAACCTGCAAACCCAAGTGATCCCAAGCTACCTACCTCCCAGCGCTTGGAAAGCCTGGACAATAGGCGCGTGTTACCACGCCCGGCAAGGAGTGTTTTTTTACTCATAAACATCCCTTTTCAATTACACCTGTGTTTAAGCCAACCACGTGGCCCTTGGTGGACCTTCAGAGAGCCTCAGGATGGGGGCTGGTTGCTAAAAGAACCAATGATTAAAGGGTTGGACCTTTCAGTCACACCCCAGACTCCAGGGAGGGAGGGGGTTGGAGAATGAAAAACTCATCAAAAACCAAAAGAGGAAGATGCTAACAGAAAACCAGACAGAAGCCTATTTTCTCATATGGCTTCAGAAGATACAAAATATCATAGCAGACTGCTTTATTAGACAAAATCAAAAGGACAGAGGGACATGCCAACCCAAAAACTCTTCTCTTAGATGTTTCAAGTCAGTAAGTAGGTTCTAATGTCTTCTAAGTAGGGAATAGGCTATAGCTCTTACTAATTCAGAAGTTTGTTACTGCAATGATAGCTGAAGACAATTTCCTGGACACAACTTATACTGTTCATTCCATAGTCAACAGTGTCTACCCTTTAATAACTTTCCTTAGAGTGTGTTTTGCAACAAAAATGCCAGGAAGGAAAACTCAGGAGAAACAGACCACAGTGACCATTCTTCACTCTCTTCCAGCACAACAGAGAAATTCAGAGAAAGAATCTAAAGCCCCATGTTTGGAAGTGGAACGGACTCCTCTGCCATAAAATCAGCAGTTACAGGCAGTCAGCCTGCACAGTCTGTAATTACATGCTAAAAGGGCACTGTCACTGCAGGAGCCTGAAGGACTTCTATTCTCTGCAAAAGCATAGTTCTGCCCTGTTGGTTGGACAAGTTTGGGCAGGAAAAGGTCAAGTCTAGGAAATTTGTAACTTCCCTAATTAAATTTAAATCTGAGCAAGGAACTGACAACTTTGACAAGTTACTTGGACTATAGGGTCTGAGAAAGTTTTCCGGGCATGAACATAGATCAGTAACAAAATAAGAAAGCTGTGTGTTAACTGAAGCATTTTCTAATCTTTATATCTTAGATCAGGAAACAACCTTTTTTTTTTTTTTTTTTTTTTTTTAAGATTTAGGTCTCGCTATTTTTGCTCACAGAACCACAGGCTTACGTTGCCCAGGGTACCACAGGCTCAAGCAATCCCCAGCCTCAGTTTCCCAGGTAGCTGAGATCACAGGTGCACGTCACCACGCCCAGTTATTTTTTGGGGACTAGGTCTTGCTACATGCCCCCGGCAGGACTCCAACCATGATCCCTGCCCCCGGCTGTGGCTTCCTAGGTTGCCACCTACAGGCATGCGCCACTGTACCTGGCCCTGAAAACAACTTTTCTTGTCAATTTCTATTCCCTTTTTCACAAAAACAAAATTTTTAAGTAAAAGTAAACATAAATGGGCTTTATAATTATATTTTTAAACTTTTAAATAAAAGAAACCTTCAAGAATTTCTCAAATGGCTTGGGATTATGAAAATTAATTCAACCTTTTCCTAAATTTCATCCCTTCAAGGGGCAAGTGAGGGTCCTTGAACTGTGTCTGGATTCTGAGAATCCACAAAAATAATCGACTAGGTTAAATTTTTTTTTTCGAAACAATCTTAAGACAAGTTATCGAAGGGCTAGCAAACTAAAACCCAGTAGGAGAGAGGAATGTTACAGTACCTAGGAATTTGTAATTTTAACAAATCCCCCCAAAAGCTCTGTGTACACCAAAGACAGAATGAATACATGACTCTGCCAAGTGCTGGGAGAAAATGTAGAAAATGTGACTTCATATATGTATGTTTGACACAATGCTGGTGGGAGTAAGTCTTGGCGCAGCTTTTTTAGAGAGCAGTTTATATTAGCTGCAAAAAGTCACATACTCTCTAACCTATCAATTACACTCTGAGTACTATTTCCAAAAGAATCGCCTGTCTAGTAGGGACATGTATAAGGAAGAACTTTTCCTTTAAGTTTACTGAGGCTCTCCGAATAGAGAACACATTTTCTTTTCCTTGAAATGACCCTACCTAAGGCAGAAGAGGAACACACAAGAATAATCGCACAACTAGCTTTCCAGTGAGGGGATCCATGACCAACTGTGCTCCTTGGCAAACAGCCCACTGCAAGCGAATGAAGGCAGCTTTCTGCCCACACAACCAGCGCGCACAAACCTGCAGGTTCGGTGACTGGAGGTCAGAAGTCACCAGAGAGTGGTTGAAGTGGTAGAGGGCAGCAGCGAACTCCTCGTCTGATGAACCTTGAAAACAAACAGGAACACTAATTATACAAGGAGCGACTCAACACATCTCACCACCCTGCCAGCAGGCATATGTCCTGTCTACTGACCCTTGAGTCCATCTTTGTCCACTTCCTTAATGATGCTGGCCAGCGTGGCCATATGGTGTTCTGAAAGAGATACACTTAGATAGTTTCGGATAAAGTTGTTCCGAGAATTCAGCATGGAAGAGGTGATGAAGTTCAAAATGTTGGAAGCCAAACCTAAAAACTAAAAGGAACACACAAAACGTTCATCTCCGATTCATAACCCACAAATCCTGAATACAGAAACAAAACATGCCCGCAGGCCTCACATAGTAAATAATAATGAATTATGCAAGAAGATTTTAAATCCCTTACAGCAGGACTAAGTTTAATTGTGGTCCTCTTTCCCATCTAACCGTACCAGTTAACATAGTGACACACCAGTTTAATAAAAAAGACTTCATGAAGTACTGTAGGGAGAGAAGATTTGCAAATACACCAACTCATTTCTTTTGTTCCTCTAAAGTTCTATCTCTGGATTTTACTGGTACTTCAACTTTGAAACCTGTATTATTATATTATTACACATGCACTGAAATTCTAATTTACTTCTCTACTAACTGAATTCTTGTTCAACTGTTTTATGCCATACTCATAACCAGACTAAGTATTCAGTTCTTCCACGGATAAAGCTTCTATTAGAATGGGGGTGGGGAGGAGGCACACAGTGTGTCATCAACAAATACTGGCCCAACAGCTCGTTCGCAGGCATTTTTGATGCATGCTAACAGTTCTTCGCTTCCTCACCTTGTCCTTGGAAGCAGGGACAATTGCTCCCGTGCAATAAAGAGACAAAATCAAAGTTGGGGCAAGTTCAGATTCTCACCCCTGGTCTCAGTCAGTAAGCTGCAGAAGTAGGACTCAAACTTATTCTGTATGATCGAAGAACAAAGGTTCTTCGATCAGAGAAACAATGCCAGGGCTATAAACTATTAACTAATTCAAACATAATCAATACATGTAAGCCTTAAGCAAAAACCATATTTTCCATTCAGTTTTCTAACCATAAACTGCTTTAGCTCCCATGATCCACTCTCTTTCTTCCCATTTCTCCTTCCCCTATACCTCAGAAGTCCATACTTACCAATTCAGGATCTTTGCGACTAGCCAAAATGTTGCCCTTCTCACCAGGGGCATGCTTGCTGGGGCTTTTAACTCGAGGCGAGCTCTCCAGTGGTGGGGGTGGGGGAGGAGGTGGAGGGGCCACTTTCTCTTTACTGGGGGAGATGGTCTCCTCAAACCATTGTCCCAAAATAGGCTCACTGTCATCATCTGAACAGAGAAAGAGAAAAGTAACCTTTTCGTAAGTCTGATACTTGTGCTTTGTACAGTGCTTAAGCCCAAAGAAACACAAGGATATCTTGATGGGGTAGTTACATGACAGGAACCATCTATCAAAACTCATCAAAATGCATATATAAAATAGGAACATTTTACTGCACATAAATGCACCTTGGTAAAACTGCTGCCCCCACCCCTCCCATTAGGACAAAGACTAAGACCATTTTATTTATGTATTTATTTTATTTTATATCATTATCTGCCCCAGCAGGCCACCTTATCACCTGTGAACCATGGCCTTAATCTTTTGTTCCCCTCCCTTCCTGCACCCCCGCACCCCACCATGCTCTATGCTTCAATGCTACTGAGAGTTAGTTTTAAATTTTTCTTGTCTGTTTTTCCTATATCTCTCATATAAGTGAGACCATCCCGTATTCTTTTCTTTCTGGCTTTTTTCTGCTAGGAAAGCTGCTGCTTTTCAAAGAAGGAAGCAAAACGAGTTCATTTTACTGGCAGCAAGCCAAACATTTTCAAGAGTAAATTACTACTTGTCTACCAATAGTAAACCCCCAAGGGTAAGACATGAGGGCAAGAATCATGACACCACACATTAATGAACTATAAAGAATCTTAGTGTCTGCAAACTATGGCAGAAGGGATACTGGCTTTGCCCTGTTGCTCACTTCAACAGAGCCTGGGCTTCCTGTCCCTGTGCGTCCCCCAAGGAATCTACGACTTATCTAGGACACCAGCTGAGTAAGAACCACACCTTTTAAGTCTCACTGGGAAACTCAGCGTATACAAAATGGGCCAACGCAGAAGGAAAGATGAACAAGTGAAAGAGACTCTGAACCTGGAGAGAAAGGAATGAAAAACCACCTGGGCTTTGCTGAACATGGTCTCTACCTGCAGTCCTCAAGGGTTCTGCCTGCTCTTAAAGAATAGGTCATCCCTGAGGATGACCTTGAGGGCACACTCAAGCTCAGCAGGTGAAGGAAAATGGTGACTCGGAAACTCCAGGAGGCCAAGAGGGCAAGTTCCTAGGGCATCCTACAGCTCATGGGGGGGGGGGGGGAGCGGGATAGAGGCCTCTACCTTGGCTGCTGTCCTCCTCCGTGCTGCTGAAATCATCCTCATAGTAGGTGTTAGAGTCAGTAGAGGCGCTGGCATCACTGCTCATGGAGCCCTTCCTCTGGCGCTGCAGGACACAGGCCTGGAGACACAAGGCTGCTGTGACTGATGATCACACGAAGGAGCCATCCTACTTCATCTCACAGACAAGAACACTTTCCTCCATGTCCTTTTTCAAGTGTTCCTCCTAACAGCTCCCTTTAGGACTTGCATCACTGCACCCCCCAAAAGCACTCCCAAACTAGAAACGTGGGTAAGAATTGCAAAAGGAACATTTCCACAGCAGCCCCTCACTGTGTCAGCATGCCAAATTGCCACAAATCACCACAAAGCACATAGATCACCACTCGTTAACTGATTCAAACAACTGGAATCAGGTGGCAATTTTCATCTTTAAAACCATTGCCACAATGTTTGAGTATGTAAAGCTCGTGTTGTTCATCTTGCTAAGATGATGTTACATAAAACCTCCCACTGACCAGTATGGACACGAGCTCACCCACCTTTCTGTATGAGGTTGAGAGTAAGGTCAGCAGCAGGTTCGTCAGTGGGACTGAGTCGATCAGCCGCTGGATCCTCTGTATGGAGGTGCTCTGTGCCATGATGCTCAAGACCGCAGGGGGACCGTCAGTCTCCCAACCCTGAAGGTAACACCCAAAGCAAAGGAACACTGTGAGGAGCACAAGACCCCCCCCCCCCCGCCTTTCCCCCCAGTCCATGGCTCGGGCAACTTCCCCAAAAGCAATCACTCATCCTCGAGTCCAACCTCCTTACCTTATGCAGAGCCTCCACTTGCAGGTCTTGAAAGAGAGACGTTAACAGTTTGACGGCATGGTTCGCCAAGATTACTGAGAGCACCCCAAATCCCTGGTGCCTACACAAAGAAGAAAGAAATCACGATGAATTAGAACCTCAGAAACAGTGGCTTGTGCTCTCTTGGCATTCCAGACCCCGCTGAGATCTTTCTTTCCCTCTCAAACTGCACATACACAAAACCAGATCATTTCAGAATCCCACAATCTCCAGGAAGCTGAACCTGGACGATCCAAGGACCCACAGACTTCAGGGTGAGAATTCCCGAACTGAAACTCTTCTAAATCCAGGTACTTTTGAATTCAAACTATCCAGTCAAAGCTGTTAGATCAAGTGAATGTGCTGACATTTCAATATGGCTGGACTTTTTGTTTCAGGGTAAAAAATTACCAACTTCTGTTAAGTATCAGGACACAAACTCATGGCAACAAAGTTTTACAGTGAAGATGAACAAATCTTCTCTGTGTAAACTGACCAAATTCAAAAGGTTAGTAAATCTAACATATTAAGTTCGTATCATCAGGAAGGAGAAAAAAGACAAATGTCAAAGAGAAAACTGGGGCAAAGGGCACAGCAGTTTACAATAGAAGGAAGACAGATGACCAACATGTAAATAGCGCCATGATCACACTACTGGCCAAAGAACCACAAATGAGAGCAGAATCACAAATGGCAGCTCGCTTGTCCTGTGACTAGCAACATGGGGCCTGAGGAAACCCAGCACAAGTCACAGAGCAGTGGGGAAGGGACAATGTGCACGTGGCTGGCTGGTGACGCAGACTAAGCAGTTTTGGGGAACAATTCAAATGTGTAAGCAGGGAGCCCTTTGTCCTAACTATTACAGGTCTAGCAATTTTCCCTAGGGGATAATTTTTTTAAATGGTCACAAAGATTTGTTTTGGAAGGTTTATCACAGCACCATGTTGCAAAACAAGAAACTTGGAAGAGCAGTCAGATGTATTCAGTGGGGGCAATCAGTTAACCACAGCAAATTACACAGCAGAATATCATCAGTCATTTAAAAATTATAGATATGCTAATTGTCACTAAAACGATAGCTATAATATTTGCACACTGTGATCTTATTTTTGTAAACATATATGTGCATCCAGAAAAATGTCTGAAAGAATGTTTCCCAATAAGGGTGGTAAAACTTAGGATGATTCTTTTTCTTTTCTGGTAGTTTGTAACTTAATATACAAGTGTTCTTTCTAAATCTGGAAAAACAGAACCCTTTTAAAAAATGTAACTGTTACTTCTGAGGATATACCTTGAGGCTTTCCCTCGTTCCCTTTACAAACCATAAGTACAGACAAACATGCAAAATCACAAATCACCAATCTTTCTGGAATGAATTTACCTCTCTACTTTGGTATCTGCTGCCTATCATCCCAATGCCTACTTTACATTTCTGTTCAATTAACACTTCCTCAGGGAAGCCTGCCATGATTTCTTTGACCAGGTCAAATTCCCCTAGTTCGATACTTTCGAGATACAATTTGACATATCTTTGTTTGTCAATCTAATCTTCATGCTGCCTGGAAATTTGCCTACTTTTTATTCATTACAACACTGTACAACTAATAGAGTTTGCTACAAAGACACTCAATGAATTAATCTGCTGAATTTGACTTCCTCCTTGCATTCTAGACTTACATACCCAGCCACCTATTCAGCATCTCACACAGAGATCTAACAGCCATCTCAAACCCAGGTGGCCTAACCTGGTTATTTCTTTCCCTTCCTGCCACCCAATCTACGCCTAAACTGGTGTTCCCTATCTCAGTGAAGGACTCAATCCAATTGCTCAAGCCAGAAACTTTTGATGTCGTATTTTTCACCAGAAACTTTAGATGTCGTATTTTTCATTCAACTTCCAAGCCACCGACAAATCCTGTCTGTCGTAGGCCAGTTTGACTCTCCTCTCGGCCTTGACCACTTTACCCCAAGACTTCTCCACCACTTGTCTGAGGTAACACAACAGCTTCCTGACCCATCACCTTCCTCGTCTATGACCCCGGAGTCTACCCTTCACACAGCTTCTGAGACCACTGTAACACTGCAGATTACGTGGCCCTGGGTAATCTGGCCTGGGTCACCACGCTGACCTAAGTTTCTGCCACCCTTGCGCCTCTATCTCACCACTCTAGCCACCCTGACTTTGCTGAGCCTCAGAGATGCCCGTCACACTCCCACCTGAGAACCAAACATGTGCACTGCTCTGTCTTCTCACATTTGTGACTTGTCTCTGGGGTCCTCCTGACCACCCCAATTAAAGGAACAGCCTGTGGCCATCAGGCACCTTGCTCTGGCTTCATTCTAGTCACAACATATATAATCTCACATATATAATCTCCCCTGACCGCTTCAGCATATGTGTACACTGTTGGTTCAAGTAGAAAATAAACTCCATAGTAACTCTCCTGGCCGCTTTTGACTATTCAGGTGGTTCTCTTCACAAACCTTTTCCCCTTGCAAAAGTAGGAGCTGCTCTCCTGCCCACTTGTGACTATGCAGGTGACTCTCTTTTTCCTTCTCCTTTCCCCTAATAAACATGTCCTTTTAAAAAGTATTTTAAAAAAAGAAGAAGAAAAGAACCAAACACACAGAAGCAATGACAGTGCTTCATGGAGTGCTGGAATAAAGCTCGGCATGTGTTAGGAGCTACATGAATAAATCCAGAAAGGTTTTGGCTTAGAAAAACAAAAACTTGTTTTCTAAGCTAAAGCACCAGTCACAGCTTTAGCTTCTTTCATAGCAAGTGGTATTGTCCAGACTTCACCAAAACAATAGCACGTTGTAGGAGGTAGGCCCAGGGGAGAGGAGAGACGCCTCACTTTACAGGTTAAACACACAAGGGAGTATATCACATGAGTCCATTTGATATAACAGAAGCTTCTTTCCTGATCTGAACCTCACAAAAACCCTGTGTATGTATTACACAGAAGAAAAACCAGACTGGAGAGAAGAGTGATGTCTCCTCATCATGCAGCTATCATCACCACCGCTATTACTTTCAACCAGGTACTGAGCAAATCACTGCACCGAGGGGGGAAGTGAGGCGTGGCAGGAGCTTCCCGTTACTACAACATAGCAAGAGAACCGGCAAAGGTGAGTGACTGTCATGCAGACACATACCCCTTTCCAGGCCCCAGCTTCGGCGAGCCCACTCCCTCTTTTGTGCGTGAGAGGATATCTCTGACTCGGAGGGCAGCCAGTGGGTCTTTCTCTTTTCCCTTATCAGCCAAGGCAGTAGGGCTGAGATTCAATATGAGGAAGAGGCTGTTTAACAAACACCAGGCACCCAGCAACTGGAAGTTCTGATAGTGCTGTTGAAAGACAAAAAAGGAAAAGATAAAGATAAAAATATTCACATCTTAGAGGCTATGAGGCAGGAACAGAGCACAGCCGTGCTTCTTACCTCTCCACCAGCCCGGCGGGAGTTGCTGATTGCTTGGCCAATCATGTCATAGATTTCAAGCTGTCCAACACAAAACATAGACACCTGAGCAAGGTCACAGGCTTCATTATCAGTGCTGTATCTTACACAAATCAACTGGGCTTGAAGAATGTCCAGTCACTTTCCAGTGATGCACCCCCAGCACATTTTACACAGATGGCGCTGACTCCTTTTCAGTCAGCTCCCATCACCCTCTCAGAGGCATTCCAGTCACCCAATGGAAATCAACACACCAGGTGCATGTCAGATCACCTTTGACCACATTCATCTGTCTATACACTCGTCTGGCGTTATCTTGGTCATGGCATGGCTCTGCTAGGAGCACGGGGATACAGTAAGCCTTCAAATGCATTTGCCAACTGGATGATTTATCTCCCCCTGGGGCCACTACCACCATAAAGTTCCACTGGGTCTACAGGAATAACCTACCTGCCAAATAAACCAGCTACGTGTCTACCTGTTAGGCCTTCTACCTCAGGGGAAGGAGCATCAGAGAACTCCAAGTCCTTCCCTCTACCAGGGAGATGTGGACCAGGTCATACTCCCACCTCTGAACTTTGCAGGCCCCATGTTCCCCGCGGCGTGGCTTACACATTTCTGGACAATTGTAGCCGCGTCGCTCTCGTAGTCTTCTTCCTTGGAGCTCGTGGACCCTGTCCGCACTTGCTGGGCACTACCCACATGAAGGATGGCCATGCAGGTGGCCACACTCACACCTGAAAAAGGAAGGTGTAGACTTCATTCAGGGCATGCTCTGCTACGTCCACCAGCAGCCCTCCGAAGAGGGACTACAGTGAGGAACTTGGAAAACCTGGGAGAACAAACCCTCCCTTCTCAGATCTGCGCCCAGTCAGCAGCACAGAAGGCGGACTTTCTTGGTGGACTTTCACGCACCCACACCACTACTGAAAGCACAATGGAGGATGTGAGACCCTGACATGATGACATTGAATCCTGAGGCACCCTCTCACACAGGACATAAGAAGAGTGTGCAGAGCGTCTCCCGCCCCCACTTAAACTATTCCATAAAGAAGAAGCAAGAAGATTCACACGATTTTCACCTTCCATGTAACTGTCTCACTTTTGAACATCATAGGGTCTTCATTTACCAGCCTGCTACAGGTGCCATTTGATTTTTGGCTCTTGCTCCCTCCCCTCTGCACAGGTGAGAGCCAGGGAGATGGCCAGCTCCAGAGCCTCTCTGTAACCCCGGGCACCCACATGCCTTATTTTGGACTTTGTCCACTCGTGCCATTTCTGGGTCAGTGAGGACTTTTTGCCCTAAACAATACTAATACCACTTTAAAGAGCAAAGCTTATTAAAACTGCCATGGGCTATCTCACCAAGCAAAATAAAAGTATAAAGTTACTATATAAGTATTAAATATGACAGGAATAAAAAAAGTTACTATAACAGTAACTTAAAAGAGAGTACACACTAGCTGCCAGGCCCATTCCTAATGGAGCACAATACAATCAACAGGAAGGGAGTATCTTGAAGGAACATGAAGAGTAAAAGTCACTATATTTACCTGCATAGACACTATTCATGAAATATTTTTCAAACCTATCCACACAGTTAAGACTCAGTTTCTCCCTTCCTGTATACCCACAACATTCCACACTTCTTTCAGCCTGTACCATCTCCTGTTTCACCAAAGCTACAACATGTATTTCTGGTCTCTGCTGCTACCACATTGCTGACCTTAACATCATATCAGCACTTGACATTCTGCAGATGACACATTTACTATATACACATACTATGAAATCAAATATGCACAATACACAATACCAGAAGCTGAACAGCAGAGCAGTACAGATCACTACTGAGACCTCATTTTACTTAGAGGACATATTAGAAGACTGTTGGGGGGAAAGAGTAAACAGAGAGAGCCAGAGCACTCAGAAGGATCTCATGGCTTCCAAAATACACATATGCTTGACCAAGAAAATGAGAAAAGACGTAACTTCTCACCTGCATATAAACAACTTAGGCTGAGCACCGTCACATCTTGCAGACGAGATGGGTTGAGAGGTTCCAACACAGGTAGAGAAAGGGTATCCAATGCCATGGTTACATCAATCACCAGTGAATGAAAACTGGAACATAACACAGGAGATTAAAAAATGTCTCTTCGAATCATTGACTTCTATAATCTGATAAAGCAAGTCAGCAAACCATCAGAGCTAACCAGCCTCGCTCTTTTTGAGAGCACACTGAAATGCAAAGCATGTGCACCCTGGAGCAGCTTACCCATTCCGGACAGCAGTGGCGTCTGCTACCGTTGCTGGCATGATGAAGAAGGAATTGGCCAACACGGCATCTTGAAACCGATTGATGTAGCGCAGGAAGTACGGCAGGTTCAAACACACACGCAGCAGCTTCTCAGAGCCACCTGGGGGATGAAAAAGCTCAGCCTTACGAACAGGAGACTGTCTACTGCTTGAGTCTTTTCCACTTAATCCTTAAGTGGGACAGAGGAATTTTGGAGAGCAGAGAAAGCAGCCTTCTGTCAACGCCTGGGTCTTACCAAGCTCCTGAAGACTAGCCACATTCTGAGCTATGAACACATTCTTGGTTTTGACAGCAGAGGCTTGATCTGTGGATGACTGTTCATCATTCTCTCCTTCCAGCTGAAGAGAAACAAAGAACACGGAAGACACTGTCATCTACGGCTTCTGCCCTGGAGTTCAGGAACAAATCAACTGCCCCAGGAAAGCAGCAGCTTCGTGGGTGCCTGTCATACTCCCCAGTTAATGGCAGGCAGATTTCTCCCCCAATGGGGGGGAGGGGGGTGGTGAAAAATGCAACTTATTTTCCCCTAGGGGGAAAATATACTTAAAAATATTTCTGTAGTCTGCAGCTAGTAGAATTATGCCTTTTATGGTGAAAGGTAGATGCTCTTTATATTTTTTTGTCTGCACTGAGAAATGGCAAAGGAACAGTCATCAAATCTGGAGTAACTGCACAAAAGGATTTAAGATGTTACTTTCTTTTTTTGTTTGTATTCTTTAATCTTTTTCTGCCATAGGTATGTGACATCATCTTATATCACCACTATAAAATACAAGCTACTTTTATTCCTAATATTATCTTAACAAGCCCCACAAGATGAGGACATCCAGTTGAAGTAACTCACAGGAGTCTGTGCACCAACAGGCAGTGATGTTACAGTTCTAGGGTTAAAAACTGACGTCAGCTGGTTCAAAAAATTCATCTGTACTTCCTTCTGCCTCAGCTCTGGGCTAACTGGTGAGGCCAGCTCTTTCTGATCTTCCACTGAAAAAAATATAAACAAGAAAAAAAGGATGAGTAAAGTGTCACCAGAGGCAAAACGGGACAAAGCTGGCCAGAGAAGTGGCCAAGTAACCAGGTCTGGCAACGGACCACCCACCATCTGAGAGTGTCTTCACTGTTTGAGGCAGCTTGGCTGACTTCATCATTGCTGTAAATGTGATTATTTCAGTTCTGTCCAGCCGGCTACAGCCAGTGCATAAGCCTTTGATCAAAAGAATCAAATGTTTCTGAAAAGAAAAATTCAAATGGCTTTTATAAGAGTCTACATTTTTGGAAACTGTAAATGGCACAGGTTAAACAATTCATAGCAAAACTGCAAATCAGGAACCAATACTAAAGTAGAGATTGCAAGTTGATGATCTCTGACCTGTATCTGGCTCACAGATCTGTTTTATTCTCAATGGGTCTTTTTTCAATTTGGCGTTGTGGCTAGTTTTTTTTCAATGGAAGGTTTTACATACAAATCCAGATTTCTTATATGCCTCAACTAACTCACAAGATACAGCTATGCCGAGCCTCCACGTCAATGGCAAAAATCAGCTGGAACTAATCACTAGCCCTTTCCGCGAGCCTTCTCAGTTCTTTACCCACTGTATGTAACTTGTCTTATGTTTGTAAACAAGGGGCTCCACAATCCTTACAAAATCACGGACAGTCCTCTAAAGCAAACTACAGCTTCAGCTCAAACCCCTGCTCGTTTCTGTAAATAGTTTACTGAATCACGTTACATTCATTTATTTACCTACTTTCTGTGACACTTTCACACTATATAGGAAGACCTTTAAAGACCAAGGGAAAAGGCCGGGCACGGTGGCTCGTGCTTGTAAGCTTCAGCCTATGAAGCGGCCGGTGCTAGGGATCGCGGTTCGAGTCCCGCCTGGGGCCCGTAGTGAGACCTAGTTCCAAAAAAATAGCTGGGCGTGGTGGCGCACGCCTGTCATCCCAGCTACCCGGGAAGCTGAGGCTGGGGATTGCTTGAGTCTGTGGTACCCTGGGCAACGAGAGCCTGTGGTTTCACGGGCAAAAATAGCAAGACCTAGTCTCAAAAAAAAAAAAAAAGACCAAGGGAAGTCACAACAGAGACTAAAAGCCCACAAAGGGTTTACTATCTGACCTATCAGCGCGAATGTTTAGCCATTCTTGTTCTGTCAGTTCTCCTCCACCAATTCCACTAACCAATCATTTTCCTATCTCAAGGTAAGGGTCAGAAATGGGCCCATCACACTCACCTGGGACACAGCACAAGCCTCATCTGGATTCTCCAGACGCAGGAGAGAAAATTCAATCAGGACTTTACAGGCGGCTGCTACGGACTGAAGCTGGTTCCGGGGAACTGAGAAAGTAACAAGTTTTACTTAACTTCAAAACACTAAAATTCAATATATTGAGCAAGGACCAGGATCATTCTATGATAGTTGTATTAATTATTTGAACCAGCTATTCAAGGGGCAAAAGGTATCTTGGCATTGATTGGGAAGCATCAATTTCTTCTAGAACCCTTTATCTTCTATTTACTAGAGATTAAAGTAATTCTAACACAAAATACCTATATGATAGTAAGTACAAAGCACTTCAAATATATTTACTCACTTAACCCTCAAATGCAGTTCTCTAAAGTATTGTTATCCCCACCCTTCTATTTTTTTTAAAACATCGGAGGAAATGAGAACAGAGCAGTAAATGACTTGCCCAAGGTCACAGAGCTGATTCAACTCTAGGAAGTCTGGCTCTAGAGGTGAGGTTCTTAACCACAGCAGGGTTCCTCTTTCCCATGGGTTCTAAATGCCTTCCTGCAGGGGTTTCCTACACAAAGTTTCTTCAAGATAACAACAATCTTTCACTAGCAGTCAGTGCCCATGGTAAACAGCACTGGATAATAGAAACTACTCAGCCACTCTACAGCTTCTTTTCAGTTTACTTGCTTAGCAAACTATGGATGCCAATAATCAGACTCCTTCAGAACTACCTAAGAATAAGAAAATGAAAAACAGTGTGAAAAGGGGTATGAAAGTTTAAAAGTTGGGGACCTAATGTTAAAATCTCCTTATATATCAAAGAACAGAAATGGAGAATTAACCTCTCCACCAAAACGAAATGAGGGAACAGAGCCTTGATTAATGGCTGTAACTCCAGGTCAGTATCTACCCACTTCCCCAAGAAATTACCACACTATTAATTACATATGTGAACTCAATAAACTACTTTCATAAGAAAAATTAACAGGTTATGAAGAAAATGCCCAAACCCGGTGGTTTTTAAGTCCTACTTGGCCAACTAAGGTATGGAACCTTCAGGGACCTTATCAAGCTGGCAAGCATCTTCACTTTGGGCAAACAGGTGAAGAGCACTAATATACAACCTTGATTAACAGTGTTTGGGCACCTTAACAAAAGGATACACACTCACCCTACTCACCAGCCCTAAGAAGAGAATGACAAGAGTGGATACGTACTGAGGCTGCAAACGGTGGTGATATAATGCGTGGAGAGCGCAACAAAAGATGAGTAGAATGGCTCATACTGCTTCTCGTGGTGCAGGATTTCTGATTCACTGCAAAGAAATAATCCAGTCAGCATTTATTTAGTGTTTACTGTGTGCCAGATGCCGCTTTGTAATTACCACATGTAATATTTTAGCAACCCAACCTGTTAAGCACTGTTATCATCCCTATATTCAAGACTGGGAAAACAAAGCTTAAAGAATTAAATTAAACCCTTTGTTTGCAGTATAAAGGCTTAGTAAGTGGCAGGGGGGTAATAAATTAGAAACATTTTCAAACTCACTTGGAATTAAAGAAATGAAAGTAAATCATAATGGGGTAGCACTACATTCTATATTACTGAGTGCAAAGACCAAAAGCTAATAATATCTGAAGACCAAAACAGGCTAGTAGTCCATGATGCAAAAAATGGAAGAAACAACTCAACTGATGTCACCTGATCAATGCTCAATTCCAAAACTCACTAGGCACCAGTGTCTCCACTGGAATCCTACATTCCCTGATGTAGGATTATAGTTAGATCACAGCAAATTTAGTGATTTTTAACCATGTTCCCATCTTTAACTAAGGAAATGCCTTCCTCCTGTGAAAATCTGAAGCCCCGTCAGGCCTAAAGGCTGAATATTTACTTCTTTCTCTGCTCAAATCAAATCCTAATAGACAATCCATGAGAGCAGGCAAAAACAAGACTGAAATGTATTTGTTAAATGGAGTGAGTGATCTATGTAACCAGTTTTCTAGGTGAGTTAATTCTCCAGCAGGAAATACCAGCCTAGGAAGGGAAATATATACACAGTCAGGAGTCTATTCACTAAAGGCAGACTACCCCTCCACCTGCCAACTCAGCACAGAAATTAAAAGACAACTTCAATGTTCAAAGGTGCCAAATTCATGGTAAATCACCCCAAACAATACTTGAGAGTCTATAATTGCAAACACTCTGCTATCTGGAGATTGATTGTCAAAGATAAATGAGTATATACCAAATAAGTTCCTTATTTTGGAATAATTCCTTCACCAAGAAATAATATTTATGAAACACTTACTATGTGCAAGGACCTTCCTACCACACCAAAGATCATTTCCCCCATTTTTCAGATGGAGAAAAGGGAGGAACCAAAACTTTCAAACACCAAGTAGAACTCAGGCACATCCTAATCAGCAGAAAAATCTCTACTAAATCCCCTTGTTTCTATCTCACAGAGTTAGTTGCTCCTTTACTTCCACCCTCTTATTTTCTCATATCACTGTAAGGTTTCCCCATCCTGTACTTTGACACTGTATTTAATGAGTTAACTGTCTTTTCTGACTTCAAATATTCAGAGTACTTAGTCTTACTTTTTTCAACAGGTTTACCAAAACTAGGAAAAGCTGCCTACACAAAGGATGAACTTATTCTGGTGTTTTCATTCCCATTCAGATAATGAAATACATCCAAAATAACAGGAGTAAACTCAATTAGTTGCCTGGTTCAATACTGCCATTGTGATTAAACAAACCCCAGTTCCTGCCCTGGAAATATACAACTGCCTTAAGCCGGGCACGGTGGCTCGTGCCTGTAAGCTTCAGCCTATGAAGTGGCCGGGGCTAGGGATCGCGATTTGAGTCCCGCCTGGGGCCCGTAGCGAGACCTAGTTCCAAAAAAATAGCTGGGCGTGGTGGTGAGCACCTGTAATCCCAACTACCTGGGAAGCTGAGGCTGGGGATTGCTTGAGTCTGTGGTACCCCAGGCAACGCGAGCCTGCGGTTCCACCGGCAAAAATAGCGAGACCGAGTCTCAAAAAAATAAAAAATAAAAAATAAAAAAAAATATATATATATATATACACACACACACACACACACAACTGCCTTACTCCAGTAAAGAAACAAAAGAATGCACTTTGCAGAAAGATGGACAAGGGCAAAGAAAAAAATGAAGCGATCTTGAGTTCCACTAAGAGCAACTCAAAGATAAACCTGGAGAAACTGGTTTTTACGGGACTTGAAGGATGGAGTACACACGTGGATGTGTGGCCCAAAGGACAATATCATATCTCTTGATTTTGAAAAAAACATGTGCATGAGTCACCAAGTAAAGATGTACTCCCTTACCCCACCCTCATACCTCACGAATCTGACAAACACCAAAGGATGTACAGAAAAAAAAAAAAAATGGAACAAAGGCAAAAGTCAGGTATAAAAGAGGAAGAATGAAGAAAATGAAGGCAAAGGTAACACAAGAAAAATAAGGAAACTCAAAGGTAATACAACATCTCTCCTCTGATCAATCAAGCTCTCTTCCTCAAACACCTGCTGATTCTAACAAACTTTGCAACAACTCTATCACTGAACCTGAACTGCTGCTGAGAGATATGGAAATTTGAAGCTTTCTACTCCACACTAAAGAAATGCAATGCAGAGTACAACAGGATACAGCAGCTAAGCAGCCAGTTCAGAGAAATCCAAGTTAATATCTAAGGTGGGGGGAAAAATGCAGGGTCCTCAAACAGTTCGCTTTGGGGGGTGGGGGGGCAAAATAAAAGACTGAGGACTCCCTTCTCCCTCTTCAAAAACAGACTTTTGTGTGTCAACTATGGAAACTCCACAAACAACTTTCCCCTGACTAGATTCATACATCCCAAGTACAGAATCCATTCTGCCTGCCTCATGAAACAACTAAGTATGATGGTTACACTGTTTACACAGATGCCCACACGCCCACAACTGAACAGCTCCTGCGTGTCAGAGTATCCAATCCATGTCAGTGAAAGAATGGAAAGCTTTCTGCTACATCTGATACACAGCACGCTTGACAAACCTATGGTGAATGTGACACAGGGCATGGAAATACGCACGTGAGACATAACCTCACAATTAGATCCATCATTTGGTGGTAAGCATCTGCTTTTCTGTAGGTCATCACAAACGCTACATCCCACAGCACACAGACTACACGAACTGTGGCTCAGTGCATCATCTCCTTTTCAAGATTTTTAGGTGATGACTGTGCATTATCTAATAGGGGTGATGTAACAACTTCTGCCTTCCCATGTACTCCTCTTTGGCCTAAATTTTCTCAAGCAGCCAGGAAGCAGTCTCTCTCAAAGAGGTTTTATCATCAATGAAGCCGAGACAGGCTGGCTCCGGGGAAAGGGACTTGTTTTTGGTACCACAGTCAAATTACTCAGTGACAACCATGCTCATCAACATATCCTGCAGTTAAGAAATAAAATTGTTTGACAGTACCCTTAAGTCATGGCTACATCCTACTAAACTAGCTTTAGCTCCATTTCTGGTCAAGAAAAGTTCATTTTAAATCTATGCTACTAAAAACAAGCTAGCAACAGGAAGAAATAAAAATGAACTCTCCTTTA
Organism: Uropsilus gracilis; assembly: GCA_004024945.1. Taxonomy (NCBI): domain Eukaryota; kingdom Metazoa; phylum Chordata; class Mammalia; order Eulipotyphla; family Talpidae; genus Uropsilus; species Uropsilus gracilis. The sequence goes on from PVHY01001244.1 coordinate 112,095, forward strand.
AGCAAACTCAAGTATCTTTTTCTTTTGAAAACCTAATACTATTTTCGAGAGCATTTCTGCGAATTTATCATGCTCATATAGCTCTTCGTTTTACAAGTTTGTTACAAGAGCAAACTTAAAGAGCAGCATCTAAACCTAGGAATTTTTTTTATCTACCTTTTCCTCAAACCAAGAGGTTCACTCCAACTATGAAATAATGGAAAAATCATCAGGAGCCTCTTAGGGCATGTGTCAGTACCCAAGAGTCAGAAACAAATCGCCTGAACGAGTAGGCTCTTCCAGATAGACAGGAAGAGCCTGCGTGAGAGATCCAGGACAGCAGAAAGGGAAGCCGAGAACAGCAGGTTGCAATAGGAAAACAGAAGGTCCCTGGAGGCAAGGAAGAAAAACCGGGCACACAGAACAATGAAAAGAAACAGGGTAACCACAAAGTAAAGTAGCAGCCTCAGCACCTAAACCCGGATTAGCTACAGCAGGAAGCCCATGCCAGCACCCGTGCTGGGCAGGCTCTAATCTGCTCCAGTACTCAGACCATAACTTGACATTCAAGAAATACATCCACAATTCCCACACTCTTATCGTTTACTTTTTTTTTTTTTGAAAGGCAAATAAAACCTCTGAGAAACACTATTAATGGCAGGATATTAATTGTTGAGTTCTGAATCAGGAGTTGACAAATTATGGTCCACAGAACGAATCCTACAGCAGCAAATTTTTGTACATCTCACATTTAAGAATGATTTTCACATTTAGGGGAACTGAGAAAAATGGAAACAAATTATCTAGTGACATGAAATATAATATGAAATTTATATTTCAGTGTCCATAAATAAAATCATGGACAAGAGCCACGCCTACTCCTTTATATGCTATACATAGTCACATTCACCAATCAATGGTCAAGCTACCTAGTCCACAGAGAAACTATATGGTCAGCACATATTTACTATCTGGCCCTCCACTGTGTCAATCTCCACTCTACACCAAACTGAATACTTGATATGCTTAGTTCTTTAAACCATAAAGAACCTGTAAGTCAGGTATTTCTTCTGGAGTATTTAAGATTATGTTCTTCTCACAGAGACTGAGGAAGACACCTAACAGGCTTTCAAAGCTAACTGAGGCACAAAAACCAGACAGATTTCAAGGATCTTACCTTTCGCTAAAAGTATGTGTTACTAAACAACTATCAGTTTGAACATCTTTTCTAAACCATAAAGAGAGGCCTTACTAGAGTCTAAAAACACAGGCAACTCTTGATTATCTTGGCTAACACAGGATGAAGGAGGGACCATTTAACATAAAGCTGAATTCAAACCCAGTTTATCTTCTTGGTTTGTCTCCTTCCTACTGTTGTAGTTTAAAATGATAAAAGCCAATAACTACACTTGTTGTTAGCCAAAAGGCTAACATGCAGTTAACTACAGAAGAGGTACAGACCCTGAATAGCAGATGAATGGGAAGGTGTCCACAAATGGCTTTGTGACCTACTGAGTCCCTAGCCATAAAAATATAAAAGCAAATGTTCTTTCTAAAAAAAAAAAAGTGAAATTGTGGCCGGGCACGGTGGCTCGTGCCTGTAAGCTTCAGCCTATGAAGCGGCCAGGGCTAGGGATCACGGTTCGAGTTCCGCCTGGGGCCCGTAGCGAAACCTAGTTCCAAAAAAATAGCTGGGCGTGGTGGTGCACGCCTGTCATCCCAGCTACCTGGGAAGCTGAGGCTGGGGTTGCTTGAGTCTTTGGTACCCCAGGCAATGAGAGCCTGCGGTTCCACAGACAAAAATAGTGAGACCTAGTCTCAAAAAAAAAAAAAAAAAAAAAGTGAAATTGTGGATTAATAACAGGTGAATAAAATTCCTGAAAAATACCACTAATGCAAATGTTTAAAACAGTAAGGTTCATAATTTGAGAACAGTATCTTTAACACTTGCTTATATCATAACAACCTTGGCTTACTCGATAGGAAAATCTATCTGTAAAGTTAACCAAACCCAATCATTACTTTATTATTTTTATTTGATTTTAAATACACCGAAAGCATCACAAACCTAACAAGCATTACAATAAATGAGCTTCCCTTGAATAGTAAATGCCAATTCCTAACCTTCTGGATAACATTTAGATATATCCTTGCTGGAATGAAGCTAAAATCACCTAGTTAGCAGGGGGTGAAGTAAAGCAGTAGAAAAATTAAAGTGAGATGAGCTTTAAAAGCATGTCTACCATTAAACTTAAGGAAAGGCCGGGCACGGTGGCACGCGCCTTTAATCCCAGCCTTGGGAGACTGTGGCTAGAAATCGCTTGAGTCTGAGGGTTTCGAGACTACCCCAGGCAACATAGTGAGACCTAGTCTCAAAAAAAAAAAAAAAAAAAAAAATAGCCGAGTGTGGTGGCTCGCGCCTGTAATCCCCGCTATTTGGGAAGCTGTGGCTAGGGATCACCTGAGTCCGAGGGTTCGAGACAACCCCGGGCAACACAGCCAGACCTAGTGTCTAAAATAAAAAATAAAAAATAGAAATAAAATAAGGAAAGACTCTGCGCAAGGTAAGTCAGGGAAAGGCACTGCTATTCCCGGTCTTCCTCCCATCAACAAACTCTCACCACCTAAGAATCTCTATTAAAAAAATCCAAAATCATACACTAGCAAAACCACTAGCACTCGTATTTGTAAACCTAAAAAGATTTTACTGAGAACACTTTTTACGCGAAGATGACGTCTCTTCTGCAATGTATTTAACCAAAGACCGTTAGGGCTGAAACAGACGCTTTAAGTGCAGCCTGAAAAGGCACTACGGGCCGCAGTGGCTTCGGTCACAGAGAGAGCCGGTGCCCCCAGTAACACAGCACCACGGAGACCGTTACTAGACCTTGTAGCAGGTCACCCGTGTAAAGCCTGGGCTCCCCTCCGGCCCGGGCGAGGGGGACAGTCGCGGGCGAGAAATGCAAACTCATCCGTGCTTTGACCTTAGCATCGGGGGCGGCCCCGGGACATTCCTCGGGGAGCGCGAGGCGTCGCAAAGTCACTCCCAAAGGGGTCCTGCCACGCCCTCCCGAGAGGACATCCTCCAAAGTCTTGGGTCTAAAGGGAAATCGAGGCACCGAGGACTCACACGCGCTGGCGAAAGGAAGCCCAGACAAGCCCTTGTCTCCCAGGGCCCCGCAGCCCCGAAGCCGGGGCGGGGGTGGAGGGTCCCCGAGTGGCAGGAGGCGGCGGGGAAGCGGGTGCAGAAGATCCGGCCCGATCTCCTTCTCCCCTCCCCCTCTCACAGCCCGCCCGCCGGGGCCGCCGCCCGGTACCTCTCGATGACTGAGGCCACCAGCTGCGGCAACTCCTTCATCTCGAAGGCGGAATAGGACGCGGACAGCAGGGGCCGCACCGCCACCTCCCAGCCCAGGGTCGTGTCTGCCCCCGTCGCCGGGGCCCCGGGCGCCGGCACCGCTGCCGCCGCCTCTTGGCCGCCGCTCGTCGCCATCTTCCGTCGTACTACTGCGGCTCCCTCCGGGGGCTTGCCACCGGCCCAGCGCCGCCTCCCGGGAGGGGCGGAAGTGACGTAATCCTAACGTCAGCCTGCGCGACTCCGTTGTCGTCCAAAACGCGCGACACTCAGGACAACCCTTCGGCTCTCCTAGCAGAGGGCCGCGTGGGGGCGGGCGGAGGCGCTACGCCTGCGCACTAGGTCAGGGCGGGCGTGGGGGTGGGGGGGAGAGCCCTTTAATCCCTGCGCCTGCGCACTAGGTCAGGGCAGGCGTGGGGGTAGGGGGGTGAGCCCTTTAATCTCTGCGCCTGCGCACTAGGCGTCGGTCGCGCGTTCGCGGCACTGTGGCTTCCCGGAATCCGGAAAAGGTGAGTTTGGGATTCGGTTTCAGTTGGCAAGACTGGGGCGGCGGAGTAGACCGTGCGTCGGCAAATATGGGCAAGGTCCGAGACGGCTCAGGACGAGGAGGCCGAAACGTAACCCGCTGCTGCGTCCGCTCGTGTTCCCCTAATGGCGATACGACGGCGCCTCAGAATTGATCAAGCTCTTTCTCCTTCTCACCATCTCTCGCTATTATTTTAATTACTAGGCGTTTCCACAGAATGTGCACTTACTGCTGGTTCTTCTAACTTTGGAAACGCTGAAGAACAGCTTTTACCTCGCGCTCCAGTTTCTCTGCGATGTTGATGCGCCTCATCCGTATTTCTAGCTCTGATTTGCATCGCTCTTTGCCATTTGCCACAGAAAGTTTCAGTTTCCCTCTTTTTTTTTTTTTTTTACTGGCCACGAAAAAAAAAATAGGCTTTTATTTGCAGGGGTAAAGGCTAGAGTTTTGCCCATAAAAGGATCTGGGTGCCAGTGGTAGGAGGTCAAAGCCGTTTGACTCAGGGAAAGGTGTACTCTGCGTGCGTTCAGGGCATTCTTGTGTGTGAGAACTTGATGGTGGACGGCGTCCAGGTCCGGACGTCTTAATCTACAATCTGCCTAGATGTAGTTTCACAGGAAATACGGGGACGAGTTGTCGAGTTGGAAATCCTGAAGCTCTGAAAATCTCCATGTTCTGGAAGAGCCCAGTGTCGCACTGTTAAGTGGGTACCTGGTGGTCAGTCTGCACTTTAACTAAGAAAAAGAGCTACTTTCAAGCAAAATAAAATTCAGTCAAGGTTAGTCGTCTTGAGGTTAGGCTTGGAGAGGTTTTCCTTTCGTGTCTTGCTTACATCAGAATAATAAGTTTACAAAATATTAAAATATGGAAAGTGAAAGGCTTCCCAGTAATTGTTGCACTATTTCAAGATACTGAACCAAAGCCCTATGACTGACATTTTATAGTGGCTCTTGGAACATTAATTTTTTATACCGGAGGACAGTTCATCTGCAGAATTTCTTTGGTACGGTTCCATAAGTATTAAAAGAGCAAATGTTCTTGCCCCTCCAATTGCTGCAACTATGAAAGAGGATAAACTATCAGAAATATTTGTGCCCACACTCACATATATTAATATCTGTGTCTTGCCCCTCCAATTGCTGCAACTATGAAAGAGAAACTATCAGAAATATTTGTGCCCACACTCACATATATTAATATCTGTGTCTCTTGGATTTGGAGAAAGCACTCTGGGTAAAGAGCTTTCTTTATAAATAGTGGACCCATGGCTGTTCATAGCTATGTAATTACAAAGATTTGAAGTAGCTTCTACATTCTAAATTTAGTTAATGGAATAGAATAAATTGGGGTTTAAAAAACCTAAAACTTAGAACTGATACAAGGAAGATGATCCAGTCATGTTACAAGAAATGCAATAGGGTAAAATTAAGCAGTCATAACTGAATGGTTTACAGATTAGTGTGGGTGTATAGCTGAGGATGAAGCAGGACGACTACTTAGAGGCTGGAGAGGTGCTGTCTTTGGGGCCACAGATTTATGATACATATACATTGGTGGTTATAAATTATCCCCCAAGCTAAAAGCAAACAGAGTCAATAAAGGAAACAAAAGCAAGCAACATTGGCGTTTTTGTTTTGTAAAGTTTCATCGGATGATTACTTGAATCAAATCACTGAAAACAGATCACTGTTTTGGAAACAGTTCGCAGAATAAACCACAGCTGTTGGTCCCCGGCAGTCAACAAGGGTCAACTGTTCTCAAGTTTTTCCAAAGTTAGAAGAACCAGTCAATAGTGCATCTGTGGAAACTTGTAATGCCACACCCAATACTACAAATGGAGAACTGCTCCTTTCCGGTAATTCATAGTGAACAGACTTTTTTTTTTTTTTTTAATTCTAAGGTTACTGGAATATAGAAACCTACTTCAGTTAAGTAATGGGATAATTTGTGGTAACCCATGGGTATCATCTTTACCATACTACATCTTTTATGTATTTAAAACAAAGAAAAATGTCTCTCACAGGCTCCATGATTTAAGGAAAGTCATTTTGGCAATTGTGCAGTTGGCAGGGATTTGAATAGAATGTCAGTTTTACAGACTAGCAGGAAACCAAAGAAAGGAACATGATTGAAATTATAAGGTGAACATCATCATTTGCAGTGGTGTTCAGTATATCAGTGTATCAACGCGAAATAGTAAATGCTTGACTAGCAAACATCTACAAAATGAAGTTTAGATACACTACTAATTCAGCTGAACATAAGATCATAATTGTATCCAGAAGCGTGTTTTGTGAACTGATTCTTAAATTCCTTAGCTCTGCTACTGTCATGGCCACTTGGTTGGTGGTTGAGTGGAGAGAGATGCCAGAGAGGTCAAATGTACCATCAGACTAGCTGAGAATTCTTCCTACCATCCTTGTAACTTTTGTAAGGTTAAAGTGTCAAAAAAGTGGACAGATGGACATGGGTGGTGACTGGACATTTGGTGGTGGGCAGAGTATGGCAACAGTTGCCAAGATGAGAAACTCTATACCTACAATCTATACAATGTTGCAAACTAGAAAAAGTAGGCCAAAAGAAAAAAGGCTTCACAACCCTGGGCAACATAGCAAGATCTCATCTCTTAAAAATAAATTTTAAAAAAGAAAAAAAAGCCCTTCAAGTATTTTGCATTGTAATTAGGAAAACATGATGTAGCAGCAGGAAAGTAGCTCACCCCAAGTCAGTGAAAGTGGGGTCAGGTGGTTACACTGTATCCTCTAGCACGGCAGGGGTAAGCAGGGAGCTCCCCCCCTCCCCCCCCAGCCAGCAGAAGCAAACATTCTGGTGTCTTGCAGATACCCACGTGGAATGAAAACCATACACTGGCTGTCACATCCCCATTCTAACTCTGGTGCCTAAGCAAATATATCATAGTGTTTTAACTTGTTACAAAGATTTTCTTTATCGGGGAGAATCTAGGCTCCAACTAAGATGCTCTGTTCCCTTTGTAGTGCCACTCTGGGCAGCAAACTGGCATTCTGGCTTATCCGTCTTTAGTCTAGTATAGTTCATCATAGTGATACAGGTGATGGTGTCACCAAAACCATAAAGAAGCACAATGCGACTGAATAAAAGCACCTTTGAAATGTATTTTGCTGTCTTAACTTGCACTCATTCAAAGCACACGTTAAGCCATAGTAGACAAGAGCGGTCTACTTTGATAGAAATGGGCGGCGGTTCTATAAGGCTCCCTCCTCTGTACTTCCCCGTATGATAGATCATAAGTGCATATAAGCCTTAGAGCTGGTGGCAGAATGACTTTCTGACTAGATGTAGCCTCAGTGGCCATCACACCCACTGTTGGTGAGCGTGTGCTCATAGTCTCGCTCAGAAATCCTCGGGAAGCTGGTCCCCGTTGACACAAGATAAGCTTCCCTGGAAGAATATTTGATGGAGCTCCTGAAAATCTGTAATGGAGCGACACTGAAGAACCGCAACCTTGTGACCATAAGAAAAGGCATGGCCGATCCATATTACAGTATTTTTGGAAAACGCCCCATGATCTAGTGTGATAACATCAAGTTACAGAACTACGTGGAGACATAGCAAATTGTTCAGGGGTTCAGTGGAAAATGGGGGGGGGGGCAGTTTTACAAGGGAGGTTTACCTTATTCTTTGGCACATTTTTTTCTTTAAGTCTTAACTTGGCGACCAGTATTTACACAGTTCATTTATGCAGAATACTAGAGTCTTTAATTAATGGAAAGGTAGATGGTACCTCTCACTTCAAAAAGCACACAGAATGTTGTCTTTATTTTGATTGCAGTATCATTGTCCTTTTGAAATATTAAAGTGGTTGTTAAAAAGGACAGTGTTTTCTGGGGGGTGGAGAGAGAAGAAAATACAGTGTTTTCCAAAGCCTCTCCTAGAATCTAATCAGGGTTTTTTTGGCTTTATATTTTACTTTGCTTATATAGATACATATATCAAAAAAGATGGTACATAGAATACCAAAAATAACTTGCCCTTTCAAAAAAAATCATGGTACCACAAAGCTCATTCCCCATATTGACCTGGTAATTAAGTAGGAATATGGGTTTGTCAGAGCTGATGTTTTCTTAGTTTTTGTTTTTTGGGGTTTTTTTAATTTCTTTTGAGACTTTCTCACTATTTTTGCCCATGGAACCACACAGGCTCACATTTCCTGGAGTACCATAGACTCAAGCAATCCCCACCCTCAGCTTCCCAGGTAGCTGGGATTACAGGTGCGCGCCACCATGCCCAGCTATTTTATTTTTTTTCTGGAACTAAGTCTCACTATGTTGCCCAGGTGGGACTTGAACCGGGATTCCAAGTCCTAGCCACTCTCCATGGGCTGACACTTAACAGGCATGCACCACCATGCCCGGTTGAGAGCTGATGTTTTGGGGCACACCAGGAGGTGTGATTACGACTATCTCAATTTCAATATAGTAGTGCCTGCCTAAGTCACCGAAGGTGTCATGGAAATTTAACATGCTAAGAACAAATGTCCTAAGACTTTTGTGAAGAAGCCTTAACCATTTAGGGAACCACCTGCCAAGTAGCAAGTTTATGTTTAAGGAAATGGAGAGTTAAGAAAATAGTTTTACAACAGCAGAACTAAAGCATACGGCAAGGGAGGGGAGAGGGTGAAATTGAGATGAGTGAGCACAAGAGATTAAGGTGTTGGTTCATGGGTGATGTGGTGGGAGAACCTCAGTATATACAATGATGTGTGTGTATGATCAACAGAATTATTTAAAAAGATAAAATGCAAAAAAAAAGTTTTAAAATCCTTGAGAGACACAATAACTGAAATCATAAAAGGGTAGGACACAGCATTCAGGAAATGGTGTAGTTAGGAAACCTGAGGACCTGGGTAGCCAAAATCAACAAGAACACACGATGGTGTGGTTTAGATTTGCAACAAGCCAGATTTTGAGAAGAAAACATTCCAAGTAAGGGGGCAAGGGTTAAAAAAAAAGAAAACATTCCAAGTAAAGAATAAAGAGACTCATGATTTTAAGACAAAATTTGAAGTGAGCAGAAGCCAGAACTGAAGTCTTGGGGTGCTTCTGATCACTGTCATTTATGTGTACACACTCACAATCAGGACGGGTGAAATTCCCAACCTCAGATTTTCTAACTGAAAGGCAAACCTTCCAACCCTTACATAAATAATGAGAACACATTCAAACTTGCATTAGTGTCTCCTAGACATACTTTAGAAGTTGTATGTTTTTTTCGATTGCTTCATTCCAAAAAAGGATTTAGGTCATCTCTCTGAATACATGCTGAAGCTACATTAGTCTAAAACACAAACAAGCAGAATTAAAGAGCATAATCAAATCCTTAGCCTCTCCAGGATGAATATAGCTCAGACTGTAACATCCATCTTGGAGGAGAGGTCACAGCAAAATAACATCCCCCAAAGCAGGCTCTGGCTTAGTGGAGAGATTGATTTTAGAGTAGTTTAATGGATTCTAAATGTCCGTAACAAATGGTCTCAACCATCCCCTTTTCCTTAGCTGTGCTCGCTCTTGCGCTCCATTTTGTTCATGTCCATTTTATCACATATCATTTGCATTTGTGTAAGTTGTCCCGAGTGCTGAGATACTAACCCACATTAAACTTCCTGGATCACAGCTGTTCGGTGGTGCTACCTAAGCAGGGAGCTACGGGTTTAGCAGCCCTTAAAGCTGGGGGAGGAGGAACATTCTCACTTTAAAATGAGAGTCTGTTAGCAAGACCACAGCTACCAGCCCAGAGGAAAACCCAGGGCAGGTGAGGAAATCATAAAGGAGACCTGCTGCTGGGAGTGTAAACTGGTCCAACCACAACGGAAAACAATATGGAGTTTACTAATTAAAAATAGCCGGGTGTGGTGGCTCGTGCCTGTAATCCCAGCTACCTGGGAGGCTGAGGTGAGGAGTGTTCACTTGAGTCCATGGGCCTAGGCAACATAGCAAGACCTAGTCTCTTAAAAAATAAAAATAAATCTTCCATTCAGTCCAGCACTCCGGCTTCTGGGTACATACCCACTGGAGCTGGGTCCCAGTGCTATCTCTGCACACTTGCGTTTATCACAGCACTGTTCACAACAGCCAAGAGAGGGCAACAACTCAAATGCCCATTCATAGCTGAACGGATAAAAGGGATGTGGTGCACCTAGAACAGAATATTGCTCAGCCTGAAGAGGATCTCCTGCTCTTGGTGGCAACAGGGATGAACCTGCAGCACATGTTAACAGAGATGTCAGAAAAAGTACTGAGTGGCATCGTGGACATGTGGAAGTTTAAAAAAAAAAAAATCAAACCTGTAAACAAAACAGTAAAATAAAATGATGGTTCCAGAGGGCTGGGGTGGGGAGCCTACGGATACTGTCAAGGCAACCAAGCACCAGAGCAGTAAACACACCAGATATCTAACACCAGTCTAGTGACTACTGGCTGTACTGTTGTGTATGTAACAAGCAACACCTCAGTGGCCATCAGTACATTACAGAAATGTACCGAAGGAACACTGTAAGCCTTTGATTTATACAATGTTAGAAGTCCAGTTTATTCAATGAAGAAAGTAATAAACTGAGGGAGTCTGACAAGAGCAACATGGCCACACAGAAGGCCTGATGAGCCTTTGGAAGTCTGACCTCTATTCAGTGCAGACAAAAGGGGAATCAAAGCCCAGAGCTCTACTCCAGGGAAAGGGAAAGTGAGTAAACGTGCCACTTAGAATTGTGAACTCTAAGCAAAAATGGAGGAACGCTAACACATTATCTGGGTTTTGGAAATGTTTAATTCTATAATTTATTTTGGTATTTATTAAACTGCAAGTTGTGGGACCAACGGTTAGTCATTCCAGTTTATGAGAATAAAACCATTATCTACCTAGTAACCTGCCCAACTTTCTGTTCTGGAGATGAGGAGAGGGGAGCAGGCATTAACCTCATCTAAAAATTACTCCAAATACTTCCAAAAGTATTAAATCAATAATTAAGAAGAGGGTAGTTATCTTGCCCCCCAAAAATTTTGTCTCAGGGAAAAAAAATCTATTACTCAACCCAAATTTTCTATTATAACTGCAACTCTGTATTTAATTCACACATGTTCCCAAAGAACATCCCTGTCCAGAGTCAGAGGCTAAGGAGAACTTAGCAAAGTCACATACCATTTTATACTGTTCCCAAGAGGACTGAAAACCGCCAAGTGCCGCCTAGCTGTAAACTCACACCAGAAGCTCTTCTGTTGACTGAATAAATGCTTTTCCATTTGATAGAAAACCGAGTAGTCTCCCCTTCCTTAGTAACGGATCACAGGAAAGCCTCCACATTCACCTAACTGATGAGCTAGAGGAGCAGGTGCCTCAAGGGAGATGCACGAGAAAAGAGGAAGGCCAAAGCATGAGCAGGCCAGAACTGAGAGGAAACGGTGGCAAAACCAGAGAGGTTCCACAGGAGGTGCTGCTTCGAGACTAAGAGGGGCTGACAACTTGGGTTCGCCATGGCGTCAGCATGAGCTCTGTCACTGGCGGTAAAATGGTCATGGCTGGAACCAAAAGGCGAGGAGTGCCGTCGAAGAGCGGACAGCCCCCCTCGCAGTGGCTAGGTTCCCAAGATTCTGGTGCGTACACAGGAAATGGGAGTGAGGGCCCTGTGGACTGGCTGGGCTGTGCAGGCAGAACCCCAACCCACAGTGGCAGTGCCATCTGCGCACATTTATCTCCAGCCGGGTTCCCTCAAAACTAGGGCAGAACTGTTTTAGCTTATACTTATTCCCGTCTCACTTTAAACAGAATATGAGTCAGGAGGAATGAGGCCAGTTATTTCTGGAGCCACTCAGATGGGCGTTTCTCAAAATCGATTTCAGTTTAGGGCCGGGCATGGTGGCTCGTGCCTGTAAGCTTCAGCCTATGAAGCGGCCGGGGCTAGGGATCGCGGTTCGAGTCCCGCCTGGGGCCCGTAGCGAGACCTAGTTCCAAAAATATAGCTGGGCGTGGTGGTGCGCGCCTGTAATCCCAGCTGGGGAAGGTAAGGCTGGGGACTGCTTGAGTCTGTGGTACCCCAGGCAACGAGAGCCTGCGGTTCCATGGGTAAAAATAGTGAGACCTAGTCTCAAAAAAAAAAAAAAAAAATAGATTTGACAGTTTAAGTATTTTTTAAAAATATACAATTTTCCACTTTCCTTCTCCACCATCATCCACCATCAGCGTAGAACCACGAAGATTCAAAAACATCACATTTGTCATTAACACAACCCTCAGCTGCCTAAACTCGAGCCTCTCCATTTCTGCAGCTTTTTGTCCCCTCTTGATGCAAAGGAGCCTCAAAGTCATCTTCCTAAGCCACAAAAAAGGACTTAAATCCATGTCATTCATCACTAGCTTTATTCAGACACGTGAGTGTCCCCACAAGGTGAGAGACGGTCTACTCTCCGTACATTTCAATCTCCACAGGGAAGAAAAGCGCCATCGTTCCCAAGTCTACAAACGAGGGAACACCTGGAGGACATCTTTAATTTAAAGCAGACACCAGCCAGCAGATCGGCAGCACCCTAGCCGCACACACCAGCTTCCTGCCCCTACTGTTTTCTCTCCTCATTGAAGCTGCAATCGGATTTAAAACTGGTGTGAAACACAGGTCAGTGTCCATCTAAAATCCAGAATAAATAAGGAGATTCCCTAACCAAGGCCAACTTCAGGTTAAAGACAAGCAGGTGGCCCGCGGCGGTGAGATGCTGCGCCCCGGGCAGCGTCTCCGACCTGGACGTCACGGCAGGGTGCAGACCACTCAGCAGTGCTCAGGTCTGAGCTCTGACGCGTCTAGAAAAGCTCAGGCCGTGACCCACAAACCAAGAGCCAGTGTGCACGTGGCCTCTGATGCCCTCAGACAAAGCCTGCGGCCCCACCTCCCCCGCAAGACCATGAATCTAGAGGCTCAGTTCCGAGAAGATCTTAACTTGGATTCTTCGGCCGACTTGCTCTGAGGAGAAGCTGTGGGAGGCGGTGTCCGTCCTCAAACCCCCGATGGGGATGGAGCTTCTTCTCCCCAGCGGAGGAGCAAACAGACCTAGTCAGGTGGGGCTGCCTGTCAGAGCTCCCTCCCGACTGAAGGAAGAGACAGGGAGGCCGAAGGGTCACAGACAGACCTGGGGAGCACAGGGGGGGCAAAGGAAAGTCAATTTAAATAGGTCTCATCCAAGAGGAAAACCTGCGGGAGGGCTTACAAAAAAGGCAACGCTGTGGCCTGCCAAAGAGGGAGGAGGGAAGTGGCCCCTGGACGTCAGGACAGGGCCCAGCAAGACGCCGTGAGGGTCTCAGCCGAGAGCGCGCGTGCGGCCTCCGCCCATGGGTGACGCTGCACCAGATGATCCCAAAAGGAGCCTCTGTGAAAGTCCATCTTCTTCCCCACGACTCTTAACCGAGACGAGCGCCAACATGTCGGCGTCAGCATGTCCCGCTGCAGCTGCCCGCTGGCTCGCGCTCCCTCGGCTCCGCTCCCTGGCACCGGTCCTCGGCCTTTACCGCCACGCGCGGTTCAGAAGTTTGACCTGTGCCAGTCTCTTGGTGATCATGGTGGCAAAGACGAGGCCAAAGAGGACACTGCTGATCAGCACGTAGTCATAGTCGTCCTTCAGGACGTCAAACTGTTTGGATGGGTAGACCCGCGTCTGGTAGATGTCCAAACCGTACGCCACGACCTGGAAGGCGGAGGGAACAGGAAATCCGTAGAAAAGGGCAACCCGAGCTCCACCATCACCCCAGGGCCAGGCAAGAAGGGAAACAGAATCCTCAGCTGTTTTCCCAAGGGGGGAAACACAGCAGCCGACAGCAGTCACAGAGAAGGGGCGCAGGCCGGGCGCTGGGCTCCACTCACCAGACAAGTGGACTCCAGGCCTGAGGGGGCCGTGTAGATCCCGCGCATTCGAGAGACCGTCTGGTTGTAGTTGATGAATCGCTCTGCATGTATCTGCACATCCGGGGAGTACGGGATTAGGTTCTCCTCTCTGCAAAACATCAGCCGGGAGCAGCATCACTAGTGCTGTCAGGGAATGTCCTGGCCACGCAGCAAGTCACGGGAGACTCCAGGTCACCAGCTCACTATCTGGCCTCGCCTCCTCCTGCGAGGTCTGCTTGCGCAGGACATTAAACATTCAGCGTCCGCAGTTAGGCAGGGCTGCAAGAAGGGAAGCTGCACAGAGAGTTAAGGCGGAGCTGGGCTCCTGCCTTGTTCTAAAGCTAGGAAGAGAGCTACGCCAGTTTTCACGCCGAGCAGGAAAGGGCTGGCCACGACGACTTACACTCCTAAGGCGGGTCCGTTCCTGCGCTTCGCCTTCATCCTCCGAAAGCCCCTCGTCCCCCACAGCACCCCGCCTTCACCTCCCCTCTCAACCACACCCTCCCGTCCTCACAGGCAGACGGAGCTACGGTCTCCTGGCCCCGCCCACAGCCCCTCACGGGGAAGGGAATTCAGGATGGAGGTGAGAAAATATGCCAAGGTAATGGCAGGAAATACAAACCTCAACACTGACGCCAAGCACTGGCTCCCCCGCACAGGCAGCCCACTGCTAGCGTCCCCTCCACCCTCTCATGCCTCCCGCCCTCCCAACAACATGCCAGGCAGCACCCCAGGAAGCCGCACTGGCTGTTCCCTCTATCCAGAAAGTTCTCCCCATGGATCCATGAACTGCCGAGCTTACCTCCGCCGCCGGATCTGTACTCAAATCACCTGTCCAGACGGATTTCCCCAGGCACCCTCACACCCCTGTCGCGTTTCAAAGGACCCTTCCACCTTTTTCATTCACCCCCCTCAGCATCTGCAGATGCTGTGCACGTGCTTCTCCCGTGGACTGCCGTCTCCCTTCTGGAATGCGAGCTCCAGGAGGACAGTCAGGCCTGCGCCCCACTCAGGCCCTGGCCCCCAGCAGAGCAGCTCAGCACTGCAGACTGAGACCAGCGAGGTTAGGGTCCCTCAGCCAGAGCCTCCGCACTGCCCACACGGCCTCACCTGCTTTGTTCCGTGGGGATTTCGGGCCGGCGGGGATCCAGCAGGGCCTTCGGGAGGGAAAGGATTGCCCCGGAAGGCAAGCCAACTGCAGGGAAAGAAACCGCAGACGTGAACACGCACACGGACCCAGCTCCAGTGAGGGCTCTTCGCAAAAAGCCGTCATCATGGAAGCATGATGTAATTGAAAGGCACAAAACAGGACAACGAGGCTCCATGAAATGGCCGGAAACAGTACCACAACAACACGCATGGGTCTGAACGGAGGTCTGCATCTGAACGAAGCTCTAGAATCCAGGAATGGGTGATGACCAGGGAGGCAAGCACAGGCGGCCACCAGTGCCTGTCACCCCCTCTCTGCCCTCCCAGTCCACCTGCACACCCTACGCACTGCCCATCCAGAGTCTGCAAGATCTGTTTGTGTTGAGGTGAGGCCGGGAGGGCCAGAGCGCCATGCCACATGACCGGCGCCGGCTTAAGAACGGTGGGAACTGAGCCTGGGAAGCCCAAGAGGCCCTTTCTCGTGTGAGAATGGGGGTCCCACCAGGGGCCATCAGTGGGGAGAGCCCCGGTGTCTTTGGTCCCATCAGCTGGACTGAGCCGGACATGGTGTGCTACTGGGCCCGCACGTGGAGCACGGAGCACGCCACGGAAACCACGTGTTTCTGCAACGAGCACCAGTCAGCTGTCAGGGTGACATCTGGGCAGGGTATGCAGCCCTTCAGAAAGGAGGACACACGGGGCTGGGCCTGTCAGCTGCCCAGGGGTGGCAGAGATCCCGAACGGCACAACTGTGCTGAAACGAAGCTCACAGGGCTCAGTGGACAGAGCGCCCCAGCCCGGCCCTTAGCGGCTCCTTACAGGGACTCGCCAGCCCGAGCCCTTCCCCGACACTCACTGAGCAGGTGCCGGCTGGTGATGCCGCGCTCGGTGATGGTGGCCTCCATGGCGCTGATGGCGGACGGGAAGATATAGGACTGCTGGAGGACCTGCGGCAGCTGCGGCCGGTCCAGGGAGCTGAAGGCGGTGGCGTTGTACTGCTCCGTGCCCTCGTACAGCTCCAGCGCCGTGAGCTCGTTCCGCCGGGCCTTGGTGTTCCAGTACTGGTACTGCGGAGGGGCAGGAGGGATGGCCAGGGCTGAGCTGGGGCTTCAACCAGAAAAGGGGTTTCACGGGATGGCGCCTTTCTGATCAGCTACACTTTCCAGGAAGAAAGGAACCACCTACACCCTAGTTTTCCTCCCCGTTAGATGTTCTCACTTTCAAAGGGTCTCATCTATGCTCTCCAGAGTTCACTAGAGGACAGAGGAACTTTCAGGACACCTGTCAGAACTTAACAGCTGCTATCTGAGCACCTACGGTGTGCCAGGTATCATTCTAAACCGGATATGGGATTATTGGGGTAGAGTTGGGGCGGGGAGCACTTTTTTTTTTTAGTCTAGGTCTCGCTATTTTTTGCCTGTGGAACCGCAGGCTCATGTTGCCTGTGGGACCATGGACTCAAGCAATCCCCAGCCCCTGTTTCCCAGGTGGCTGGGATTACAGGCATGCACCACCACGTCCAGTTATTTTTTGGGACTAGGTCTCGCTACCTGCCCCCAGAGGGACTCGAACAGTGATCCCTGGCCCCGGCCATGGCTTTCTAGGCTGCCGCCTACAGGCACGCGCCACCATGCCTGGTCTCTAGAACACTTTTATTAAATAATAAGTTCCAAGCTGCACAGCAAGGAACTGGGAGAGCCGGGACTAAAGAAGCAGCTGATCCGGAGTCTACCCCTCCCCCAACCGGAGGCTCTGGAGCCTCTGAAAATGCAAAGCAGCAATTGGCTCCTGGACGGGAGCAAGGGGGGGATTTAACTTGAGGGAGACTGGCCACATACTCTGAAGCTGCACCATGTCCCTGCGGATGACCGGGGCCTCTGCCACACTTACCACCACCCAGTTCTCCGAGTGTACGATGTGGACGGGGCCCTTGGCCTTCCTCTGCACGGAGGAGTGGATGATGCGCCCGGTGACGCCGTCGACCAAGAAGATGCCGATGAAGGTGCGCTCGTGGTGCACATCGGTGCTCTCTGTCACCACAGCCAGCAGGTTGGGGTTCAGGCTCTGGGAAGAAAGAGGAAAAGCGCCTTCAGAACCACGTGGAGCATCCTTCACCGTGAGCACCACTCCACCCTGAGCCGGGATGGCGCAGCAGACGTTGGTCTCATTGGCCTGGCCAAGGAGCAAGGTTTTCCGGCTACAAGATCCTCCTGTGAGAGCTCAATGTCGCGCCGACTGTCTCATGCCTGCTGGGTGTGGAGTGCCATGCCAGGAACTGGCCCGCAACACGACATTCAACCCCATAAACCACCTTGCAAAGCAGATACACGATTGCCCGCATTTCACGGAAGAGGAAAGGCCTCGGGCAGCAAAGTCCCTGACTCAGACACGGAAAATGGTAACTCAAGACACAGGCCGCTCCCGTCTGTGCCTGAGCTGAGCACGTAGCTCCAGCGAAACCACCGCTCCCCCAAATCCCCCACAGAACGTGTTCAGTGGCTGGGTGGGGTCCTCGTCTTACTTCAGCTTTAGGACCGAGGGACTCCCTCCCTGAAACGCTCCACTTGGTGTCCAGAACACTGGTTCCTGGGTTCCCCTTCAGCCTCTGGAGAGGGGTCACTGCTGTGGGTTCATCCTCATCTCGCAGTGTTTTGGATATTCTGGTTTTTTGTTTTTTTGTTTTTTTGTTTTTTGAGACTAGGTCTTGCTATTTTTGCCTGTGGAACCGCAGGCTCTCGTTGCCCGGTGTACCACAGACTCAAGCAATCCCCAGCCTCAGCTTTCCAGGTAGCTGAGATTACAGGCGTGCGCCACCACGCCCAGCTATTTTTTTTGGAACTAGGTCTCGCTACGGGCCCCAGGCAGGACTCGAACCGCGATCTCTGGCCCCGGCCGCTTCATAGGCTGAAGCTTACAAGCATGAGCCACCGTGCCCGGCCTGTTTTGGATATTCTGAACCCACCATCCTGGTGACCTCAGCCCATCTCATGGGTCTCAAATTTCCCCAGTGGCTCTTCAGCACACTCAAAATGAAGGCCAGAGTCTGGCCCAAAGTCTGGTCCTGTCACCTTTCCAACCTGAGCAAACCAGCGCTCTCCCCTCCACTGACCCTGTCCTGGTTACGGATGCTCCTTGCTGGTCCCGGAACGTGCTAGGCATGCTGTGGAAGGCTCCTCCCCCAAGAGCAAGACTCACTTCCTCACTCTTCCATTTCACGTGTCATGTTCTCAAGGAGACCCTTCTCATGGCTCTGTTTTAAATGATATGTCCATCCCCTCGTCTAGGTGTTGTGTTTTCTTACAGAATAGGTTGCTCTCTGATATGCTAGAAAATCTACCTAATTAGCCTCTCCCAAAGCCAACTCAGAAGCCATGAGGAAGGGAAATCTCACTCTTCCGTTCCTGACATACTCCATTCCTGACGTACGTGTCCCCAAGGAGGCCTGGCCTCCAGCTGGCCTTCCAAACAGAAGCTCCTACCCTTCTGCGGCCCTCCTTCCAGAAGCCACAGTCTAACCACGAGAGCAGCATCAGACAAAGCTAAACTGGGACAGTCTACACACCCCTAACCAAGACCCTTCGAAACAGGGGAGACTCAGACACAGTCACGGCCCAGTGGGAAACAAAGGGGACTGACGACTCGGTGCCCTGGGGGAGGCTGGACGGGACTCTGGGACAGAAAAGGGCACTGGTGGGAAAGGTGGTGGAACCCAAATGAGGTCTGGAGTTTAGTTAACAGTCTGGTCCCCCTGCCGGTTTGTTAGTCTGGACGGGGGAAAAGGACGGTGTGGGGGTTGGGGGGGACAGGAATTCCAGGTACTATCTTTGTGCAGTTTTTCTGTAAATTTAAAATTAAACCAAGAAAAAAGATTTTTTAAAACAGGTAGAGGCTGAGGCTGGGGATCAACTGAGTCCCTGGAATGGGGCAACATAGCGAAACCTAGTCTCAAAAAAATAAAAGAACAAAGAATTAAAAAAAGGTAAAGGTCTAAAACCCACATAAAAACCGGCACAAATCCAAAAGGCCCTTGTCCTCACTACTAGTCATGGCAACACAGGGAAGCACAAGTATTCTAGTAAGTTCTACCTTGTGAAGGTAAAACCACTTGGTGGATACGTTCTTTTCCAGCGTCACATTGGTCGCTCTGAACAGGCGAAGCTGCACGCAGCCGCACGGCAGGCAGCCCTCACCAAGAACCCACACCCGAGTACAGGCAGCAGGACCGCTTGGTGGGCACCGTGTCACCCGTCAGCATTGACCATCAGAGCCATCCTTTGACGAAGGCACAGCTGGTGAAGCCAGAAGTCCAGGGAGGCTGAGCAAACTGCCCGCCATGAACAGTGAGTGTGCGCCTGAACCTGGACATGCCGGCTGGCTGGCACTCCCTGACCGAGCCTCACGCTCAGCGAACAGCTTCCTGTCGAGCCCCTGGTCCGCTGGTCAGTTCTGTTACATCTCCTCTCCCACCCCAGCCCCAGCTCTGCCAGAGGGCTGGGGTGGGAGTGGCATGAAATTCCGCACTACAGCGACCCCTGTCTCCCAGGGGAGTTCCACAAACCCAGTCACCGGCCCACCTCCCTCCCTTGACTGGTCCCAGAGGCCGGGAATCTGGTGGGGCAACCAAGGCATGACCCCAGAAAGTTCTCAGCACTGCCACCAGCCACAGTATCAACAAGCATCTAGGTCTGCCAGGGAGTGGTCACACGGCAGGGACCGTGCTATCCCTGCCGTTCTCACGTGACCACCATGACCCTAGAGGAAGGCATACTCGGCCCACGTCAGTTAGCAAAGTAAGGCACCAAGGGATGAAGTGACGTGTGCAAGGTCGTGTACCGACCAGATCCCAGAGCTTGACGGCGGAGCCTCGCTTCCCGGCTCTCGGCCAGACGCAGTGCGTACCTTGTAGAGCACGCTGCGGTCCCCCATCACGCGGCCCTGGGAGTGCACGTGCTCGCTGCTGCGCTTCCCCTTCACCGTCATGATGCGCTGCACCTCCGGAGGAATGGTCAGCTCCCAGCTCAGCTCAGTGGTGAGGTCCTAGGGCAGGGCAAAGGAGCCAGCACTGGCAATCAGAAGGAGACAACTCGGACCCCAGACAGCTCTAGCTAGACGCGACCGGTGGTTCATTGTTCGGGGCCTGTGTGCCCAAGGGGACAGAGGTCAGAGCGCCTAAAAGCAGAACCCTAAGCACTGTGAAGAAGAGTTGGAACTTTCCATTAGATTAAGGAAGATACTAAAGCCTGTAAGGAAAAGAGCAAGAGCAACATTGTTCCACTGTTTGTCTCCGAGTAGGAATCCAAGGGAATTTCACCGTCGTTAACATCTAAGTGCCCTATATCCTGGGCCAACAGTGAATTTCTAACCTGGGAGGTGGGAACTTCACAGAAGATGTCCCTTAGTCACAAAAAGCCGAAAATAGACCTTTCTGGTCGGAAACGTTATTATATATCCACACTGGGAATTCCATGGAGCCCTGGGGGGTAGGGAGTGGCTGGCAAGGGGCACCAGGGTACCCCTAGGGACCGGGGGACCAGATTTGCTTCCAGATCTGACCGATAGGCACACAGTGAGCCTTTTATGGTCCCTGAGCTGTGATCTCATATTGCATGTTTCTTAGCAATAAAAGTTTATTGACAAGACAGTGTTAGAAACACTATGTGGAAATAAATAAAGCAAACCGTGTACTAATGAATGTAGGTCAATTGGTTCTGGGTGAGAAGACACCAGGGAAACAGTGTTGCTGTGAGCAACTAGGCTTCACACCTGGGGGCTACACTGTTACCGCCTCTCAAAACGCCACCACTGGGCAGGAAGGAGAGTCACCTGCTATGTCCACACCACAAACATTCTCTCTGTAGGCCTGATAACTAGACCTGGTGAAGCGCACAGCTGGTCTTCAAAGCCAGGGTGCATCAGTTTGCCCAAGTTGGAAGGATGCACATAAAAACCGGGGCAAATTAATCCTGTTTCTCAAGAACACGGAACATACATTCTAGCAAGATAGCATCAACAGCATCATCTTTGCACAGAAAGCACACATAACCCAAGCACCACTTCCACCACTAATCCTCCCAAGAAGAAAGGAAAATGTCTCTTCTGCTATGGCAAAGAAACTGGAAAGAAAACTCCACAGCAGCAGAAGCTTCGTCTCCTGCTCTTTCCTTGGCTCCTAGAACCGTGCCTGCTGCGTGTTTACTCAACAACAATAAAGAAATGATGAACTTTGACTCAGACATCAGGAGTGTGCTGAGCTATATTTATAAGAGAATCAACACCATAACTGTCTTCTTAGCCAGAGAACCAGAACACACCCACATCCCTCCCCCAGAGGGCCCTGCCAAGATGCCGCTTTCCCTACCTTTCGAAGTCGGTATCCAGAGAGCCGTCCTTGTTCTGCATCCACCAGATAAAAGAAGATGGAAGGGGCAAGTTCATGGAGCTGCCGCAAGACATTCCGAGTGGCTGGGAAAGCTGTGACCTTGAAAACCCAGAAAGGTCAAGGAAAGAGTCCAAGGAAAAGGTTAAGAGTCTCTACAGAGTTTCTGGAGAGATTCTCTCTCCCATCGAAGAGAGACTTAAAAACAAAAGAGTGAATTTTAAAAAGTCGAGTCTACTGAGTACAACCAAGGCTGTTGTTTTCACAAGGGCAGAAACTTATGAAATCAAGTCCCTTAGAGATGCCCCGCAAGCCCAAACGTGCACTGTGGCGGGCCCCCAGCCCAACCTCCCTTCCCCCAGCCGACTCCACTACCCTCCAGCCACCCTGAAGATGCCATACCTTGTACTCATTGTCTATCAACAGCAGCACCTTGGCATAGTCTTGATCCATGATGGGAAGAAGCAGAGACTGCAAGATGGGGTGCTTCAGCACAGGGGGAGCCACCTGACTCCACTTCCCAAAAATGGGGTTGAAGACGTAGAGAGAACTCATTCCCGTCTCCTGAAATGAGCAGGCACACTGCTGACTCCACCACCATGAACAGAAAGCAAGTCCTACATCTGGCCAGCTAGGATTAGAACCCCAATGTGAGACCCCTCATCTTTGCCCCCTTTTTAGAAAACAAAGTCTTGGCTAAAGGTGGGTGGTCTCCAAGGTCAATGGTACAAAAAAAAAAAAAATGGCAACATGCCCCAGGCTCCAAAGCCAACTGAGAATTGGACAAGCCGAGAACAATCAAAAGGTCAAGTGCCAACTTAACTACCCCAGGGCTTCCGTCCAGGGGCTGTCTTCTCCAGGCCCCTTTCCATGGACACTAGAATGAGGTCGCAAAAGTCCACCTTGCTGGGGAGGCAGAGGCAGAAACAGCTTGTGTCCTGCTCTCCTGCACAGGGAAAGAGCCAAGCGGCTGCTAACAGCAGCCTGTACTTGAGGAGAACTGGCTTCCTATGGATACGGCCCCATCATGCCCACTTCCCACCCAGTCCTGGAGGGCTCCTCCATGAGCCAGAATGACAGCCATACAGAGCTCCAGCTCTGACGTCCCTCTGTAACAGCCATGGAATCCCGCAGGTCTAGGGGAAATGTAAGTCACAAAACACCAAACAGCCACTGCCCTTTGCTCCGTGCTCCAGGTCAGGGGTGGACAGACGGCCTCACCTTGTCCTTCACCAGCAGGGTACACTGTGGGGGGTGGGGAAAGTGGGCCGTAGTTCTCTGGACCATCAGCTTAAAGGAGGAGTCTGGCCTGACGTTGGGGAGGTACTGTTTCCACAGGATGGTGCCAGAGCTGCTCTCAATGCCAAAAAGCTGCAAGACAAACAAACAGCGGGCTCCAGGGCTCGCTATCAAAGAGCCAAGCCAGAGCCCTGCTTCTACCCTGGAAAATCAGAACCCGACAAAGACTTTTTGTTTCCGGATCCTGGAACCTCAGGAGGTGTGGCTCTCACCTTGCCCGAGGCTGTCACCATCACCATCATCTTCTGGAGGTTAAATTCGTCTCTGGCCAGCGTGTCAATGTTGATCTCATTCTTAATCTGACTGCGGGGCTTCCGCGCATCATAAAACATCTTCCAGAGGTGGGAAGTCCATGCCTGCAGCAGGATGAGCTGGGAAGACAGGCGTTTCAGGAACATCCCCAGCAAGCCATCTAGAGTCAAGGAGGAGGTAACAGGGCTGAGGCTCACTCTCCACCAGCCCAGGAGGTGCCTGCTTCTCCTAACGAGGGATCGCTCCCTCTCCCATGGACATTCAAGGTGTCCACACCCCAAGCTATCAGCCAAGATGCTTGTGCCACACTCAGGTCCATGCAAAACTCCTAAACCCCACTTACCTGGCTCTTAGACATTCACCTGCCTGCACTCGTGGAACAGGAGACCAAGAGATCAAAGATCAAGGTCAATGATGTGGAGTGCAGCCAAGCTGTGCATGTCCCCGCCACAGGCCCCTCCCCTCCCCGTTACCCCCTGAGTGACTAGAGGGCTCTGGGGCCATGAAGAAGCGGAGGAGGGTGCGGAGCACAGGAGGCTGTGCATCATGCACATGCATATCATCCACCTCCCGCGGCTTCACTCCGACCCTGCCAAGTGGGGTGCCTGCGACAAACACGCTGGCTTGCGGCCAGCCCCCCAAGCTGTCGGTCACACTACCCCTGACCCCATCAAGGTGGCCACCACCAGCCAAGTGCCCTCTGCAGGGTGGACGTGGATGTGGCCACCAAGCAAGGCCACACAGTGAGGAGCACGGTCTCTGGAGTCTGGCAGGCCGGGTCAGAGTCTCAGGGTCTCAATGCTTATTAGCTGAGTGGCCCTGGGAAACAGACTTCGTCTTCTCATGTGTGAAACAGCACAGACTCTGCTGTCTGCTGCAAAGATCGGATGCCAGGATGGACGTACGGGACGTGGCGTGGTGAGGGAAGGCAGACGTGCTCACTGCGGAGGAGCTGAGCCTTTGCCTGTCCTGTTTTCCATCAGCCTCAGGTCAAGGAGAAAGCGAGAGGCCGAAAGGACACGTCGCAGACATGGCTCAAGCGCACACACACGCACGCACGCGCGCACGGCAAGTACCTCACTGATGCATGTCAGGAAAACAAGTAATAAACCAAAAGCTAGCCAGGCGGGCAGGCAACAGGCAACAAGGCAGCAAAGCAGATTTTACCTTGAATCGCTGGATCCAGGCAGCGGAAATAAACAGTAAAATCAAATTAATCCTTGGCACGAGGAAATCTGCACTGCCTAGCACAGCACCTGGCCCGGAGCAGGCAGCTCATGTTCACTGGGTAGCTGGCGAACGGCCAGGAGGGGGGGAGGCAGGACACGGGATGGCCCAGAGCAGGGAACTCCTGAAGGCTGGCGCTGTGGCTGGTTCTGAGGATGCCGGGCGTGGGCCACGGCAACCGGAGCAACGCAGGCAGGCCTCTCTGGAAGGCCGTGGCTGTGCGTGGGGACGGTGTGTGCCGCGTATGACAAGTGTGCAGCCATCAGGCAAGTTACTCCCGGGCTGAGTCAGAACCGCCTTTCCTCAGGCTCCTTCTCTAGAGACTCCGAGGATGCTGCTTTCAAAAGGGCCGGTGGAAGACACATAGCTACGAACGCACAGGGAGCTGGGCAGAGTAGTTTGGGACAGACCAGCCAAATGGCTGTGCCTGGGAAGCCAGCAGGCCGTGAGACAGCGACGCTGGGGCCTACTCACAACCTGCCCCACCTGCCCTGCAGCCCCCCCCTCTGGCTCGTACCTGCCTTCTTGCCAAATTCTCCTTCGAGCTCGGCCTGCGCCCCAGTCAGAGGGAGATCCACCACCTCGAGACACACCACCTCTGCCAGGGATTCTTCCCGACTCCACAGTACCACCTTCCCTGCTGCAGGAACCAGGGAGAAAAGCTCAGCCCGCCTCACCCACCACCAAGAGGGAAGCTTCTAGAGAGCACAGGGGTCACCATGTGTAATAAAGAGAAACAGTCAAAGTCGGGCACGGTGGCTCGTGCCTGGTAAGCTTCAGCCTATAAAGCGGCTGGGGCTAGGGATCGCGGTTCGAGTCCCGCCTGGGGCAACACAGCGAGACCATGTCCCCAAAAAAAGAAAAATAGCTGGGCGTGGTGGTGCGTGCCTGTAAACCCAGCTACCTGGGAAGCTGAGGCTGGGGATTGGTTGAGTCTGTGGTACCCTGGGCAACGTGAGCCTGCGGTGGTACCATGGGCAGAAAGAGAGACCTAGTCTCAAAAAAAAAGAGAGTGAAGTAAGTGGACAGACTCAAGAGGTCAAGGGAGCACAGGTCAGTAATGCACTCTAGAATGCTGAGAAATGGAATACTCAGGGTGCGCCGCTTGAACTTTTCCCAAAATCCCGTCCTGTGAGGCACCCCAACTAGACCTCTGGGAAGGCCTAAACACCGGAGGGCGTGGCATGGTCTGCTCACCCAGCTGCTGCAGGAAAAGCAACAGGTGGTCCTCGGTCTGCACCAGGGCCCGGTAGCCCGCGGAGTCATCCTTCTTCAGGAACACCTGGATGAACAGCTGGACGCCCAGCAGGAGACCAGGCAGTCAGCGCACCCCGGTTGCCATAGACCATCACACCCCAGAGTCAAAGCTCCAGGGGCCCAAAGCAGTTGGGGGCAGGGTTGCTGTTGTCCAGACAATCATCCTGACAGTGGCTGTGACCTGGACTCTGAGAGGACAGCACACGTAAGGGCTGCCGGGCCCCAGCTCAGACCTCTCCGCAGGGAAGCTGAGCACTTCCTGGGCTCCACGCACCAAGCTCTCCCAGCAAAGCGAGGCAGGATGAAAACTTCCACTTGTGAGCTACGGAAGCCACAGCTCAGAGAGGCCAGCAGCACACGAAGTGTGGAGAGGCGGCTGAGCACGCAGGCCGTGGAGTCAGCAAACTCACGCCAGGTCTGAGTCTGAGTAAATAAAACCTCCGCCAGGACCTCGTTTGTGGAAGGAGAGCTGTAGTCAGCACTCATGAGACCGTCAAGGGCTGAACCGATCAATGCCCAAGGAGACAGCTTATTGGCCGAGCCCGACCCAGTGACACACATAGACGGGCGCTGCCACGAAGGCTGTTCACGGGAACCCCCATCCTGGAAGCCCTACTGGGGACCTGGTCCCAGGGAGGAGCACCCCAGGCTGAACGGCCCTGGGCGGACAGGGTGTGCAGGCAAAGGCGCCGTACCCGCTCGGGCCGGGTGCCGTTCTGCTGCAGGCTGAAGGTGATGGTGGTGTCCAGCAGCCGCCGGCCCGTCTCCACCAGGTAGAGGTTGATGGTGTAGGTCTGGTTGAAGCAAGTCAGCGAGTCCTAGGGACACGGACAGCGTGGGGGTCACCCAGAAGGCTCCCCCCAAGTCAGTCTAAGAACGGGGGGCAAATCCCCTTAAGAAGAGCCAGGACTGAAGAGGAAACACGCTCACAGGGCAACGAAGAGAAAACTCAACCCTAAGGCTGAGATGACATCTGAGTAGATAAAACTCCAGCCGCTGCACGGACTTCCGACGGAAGCAGCAGCGGAGACAGTCCGAGAGGCCAGTGCAGAAGCGGGGCGTGGCACAGCCCCTCAGGAAAGCTCAGGAGACGGGGAGCATGAGAAACCTGAGCCACGGAGCCGGGCCACGTGCGGTGCGCAGCCCAGAATGCACGGCCCCGGCTGGGAGCCCAGGAGGAGCGGGGAAACGAAGATCCAGAGGAGAAGGTGGGTCGAGTACAGATCCCACGGATTCTACTTCCTATGCCCCCCAACTAAAGAGGATCAAGAGAAAGAGGTGTAACGTGCAGCACCTCTCGGAGTCCTGCCCAAAACCTTGGCTGCTCCCCCCAGCCACGCTGCGCGTGCCACACCTACCTGGGGACCAGACTTCTCTGCAAAGCTCCCCACCGACCCATCTTCGGAAGTGCCAGGCTTCTGCTAGGGAAAGAGGACAGGAGGACATTCAGGCCCAGAGTCACTTCCAAGTGACCAGAGTGAAGCTTTCACTTCTGTCTCCTCAGCAGCGGGGGAGATCTCATTTCTCATTCCTGCCCACAAAGCACACACAACCCTTATCAGTCCCACAGTAAGTGAGGTCACCATGTCAGGGTGTCATGAGGGAGTCATTCTTGGGGACCCAGGGCATTCACGAGGTTCTCTATAGGAAATGACCACTTGTTTCTCAACAACCTCCTGCCGCCTGACTCGAACTGAGCAGGCACCCTGACCTGTCGCCCGACTCAAACTGACTAGACCTGAAAAAGACTGGTTTTTCAGAGCTTCAGGCAGAGACGAGAAAGGAGAATTTCAAGAGTCGCTATTACTGATACTCACGGCTTCGCTCCGACAGGTCATGACTGCAGCCACCGTCTTCTCCCCGGTGGTGGCGAAGCTCACGAGGGCTGTCTGACAGGAAAGCAAGGTGACAGTCCTCGGTGCGGCCTGCGCTGGCCAGCAGCCTGACAGTGAGCTACCTCCCCAGGGGCCACCTGGGTCACGGTGATGGAGCACTCCCCAGCCTGAAGCTTCCAGAGCAGCCAGAGAAGCTGCCCGCACTGCTGAACACGCCCTTGCCTCCCCCAACAGCAGCACTGGTCAGCCCCAAACCCCACACTGCTCATCCCATCTAGAGAGAAGCTCCTGGTAACACCCCCCCTTTTCCCATCGTCTCGGGGAAGGAGTTTGACATTAAATATCCTCCATAACGTCCAGAGGAAGAGTGCCCGCTCCTGCTCTACAGTCATCCCCAAACCACTCAGGGAAGGGTGTGGCCTGCCACATGGAGAGCCACCCCATCTCGGGCATGCGTTCCAAACCCTCCTCCCCACCTGGGGCACAGCCCCAGCCAACAGCGCGGCTGGTACCTGGGGGAAGTTTCTGAGCAGAGTCAGCGCCGCGTCGCGGTAGTGCAGCAGCGCATAGTGGCTGGGAGCCAGCTGCAGGAAGAACTGGGCCCGCGAAGGATCCACTGGGCTGGGCTGTGTAGGCAGGACCCGGGGCTGGAATCCACTTGCAAACTCTAGGTCAAGAGACTGGGGGGCAAGGAGGATGATTAGGGTCAGAAACCAACAAAGCACTGATCATCCCGCACGCTCTGCCACACCCTGCCGGGGGGAATAAGCAGGTTGTGGCATGTGGCCTAGAAGTTCCCGTTCAGGGTCTTCAAAGAGAAGGGCAGCTCACTTCCCAGCAGAGGCCTGACCTGGCGCCAGCAGCTGCCCAGACTCAGGAAGGAAGCAGCGACACTGGGGAAAGACGAAGCTCAAAGGCACTGGCCCAGGCCAGGGGGCGGCGCCAGCCTCTCACCTGCAGTGGGATCTGCCGCAGCTCCCACTCTGTCTCCAGGGCCAAGGTTTGGAGGGACCATGAGCTTGGGTCGGGGCACACCAGGACAGCCTCATCCACCACGCCGCAGGCGCCGGTGAGACTCTGCAGCCAGGGCGTCGAAACCCGGACCTACGGGAGAGGCGTGACAACGAAGGCCTGTCAGATTTTCAGATTTCCTGCTTCTACTCAACAGCAAAGTCGCCACCAGAGCCCACAAACTAAGCAGAGTCTCCTCATGCTTGATCCCAAAATGGCCTTCCCATCCTGCCCCGCCCCCTCCCCATCAGCCGAGAGTGTCAAAGCTGGAGAAAACACAGGCTTCTTTCTAGTCACTGGAAAAATATGCTGGGGCACTTTTAATGCCCGACTCTTCAGCTAGGCGTGTCTCTGTCACGGGTCAAACATGGTTTCTTTTTTTTTTTTTGGAGACCAGGTCTCACTATTTTTGCCTGGGGAACTGCAGGCTCACTTGCCCGGGGTACCACAGATTCAAGCAATCCCCAGCCTCAGCTTCCCAGGTAGCTGGGATTACAGGTGCGTGCCACCACCCCCAGCTATTTTTGGGGACTAGGTCTTGCTTTGTTGCCCAGGCGGGTCTCGAACCCACGGACTCAAGTGATTCCCAGTTCCAGCCACACTCCATAGGCTTGCACTTAAAGGCACACACCACTGTGCCCGGCTTAAACAGTTTCTTACTGCACAGCAGTGCCTTGTGAAATACTGGCAGACTATGAAATGACCAAACCGCTTCTTTACCCACCCCAAGAGCACCACGTGCCAAGTGTGAGGCCTTAAATACACGCTTGATAATGAGACCCTAAACGTGACCAGAATCAGGGGTCAGAAATGGAATTTGCAGCTGCCTGGCCAAGTTCTGTGGTCCCCACTGCAAAGAAGGCCCCATTCTAGCCCCCTCCCCCGCTCGCCAGGCTCCTCCAGCCAGTGCCCACCCTACCTGCTGAACAATCTCTCCATCTTCCACATTAAACTTGACAATGTTCACGTGGCTGAAGGGAACAACGCCGAGGGCCCACACCACCCCAGAGCCGTAGGAATACACCATCTGGTAATGGATGCTGTCACTGTGGAAAGGGGACACGCAGGCACAACACATCAGCCACAGGAGAGAACCTGGCTGCCAGGCTCTCAGCCAGGTATCATAAATGAGCAGTCCCCAAAGAAATAAGTTCTGAGTGGCTTTTTTTTTTGGGTTTTTTGTTTTGTTTTGTTTTTGAGACTCGGTCTCGCTATTTTTGCCCATGGAACCGCAGGCTCTCGTTGCCCGGGGTACCACGGACTCAAGCAATCCCCAGCCTCAGCTTCCCAGGTAGCTGGGATTACAGGCGCACACTACCACGCCCAGCTATATTTTTGGAACTAGGTCTCGCTGTGTTGCCCCAGGCGGGACTCGAACCGTGATCCCTAGCCCCGGCCGCTTCATAGGCTGAAGCTTACAGGCATGAGCCACCGTGCCCGGCTTTGAGTGGCTTTTTTTTTTTTATTTCAAAAAAAAATGGGTGTTTTTATTAGTT
This sequence comes from Uropsilus gracilis, assembly GCA_004024945.1. Classification (NCBI taxonomy): domain Eukaryota; kingdom Metazoa; phylum Chordata; class Mammalia; order Eulipotyphla; family Talpidae; genus Uropsilus; species Uropsilus gracilis. The sequence goes on from PVHY01001244.1 coordinate 141,755, forward strand.
GCCAACATTTGGAAGTGAGACGTTTACATGTAAAGATCAGATTTCCAGCCCTTCATAAATGGTGGTGGTGGAAACCATCCAAAGTTCCTCCAGGGCACCAACCGGCTGAGAAAGGCTGCCCCCAAGAGGTAAGGCAGGCACACTGCCATTCCCAGCAATACCCCTTGGGCTGGTTGTACTCTTGTGGCCCCAGGAATGAGTAAATTCACTCCTCCCTCCTGCTCCTTCCCAGCCCTTCCCAGCCTTCCACCACCAGGACCTCAGGAGACCATCTCAAGCTTCAGAGAGCTCCTATTCTGGGAGCTTCTTAGTTGTTCTGATTTGTAACCGGAACGAAAGGCTCAGTCTGACAGGAATTAGATGTCACAAAGGCCGAAGCGGTGCGACTGTGAGCCCCAGAGCCACAGCCCCCACTTGACTGCGCTCAGCTTCCTCTTCAAGCTACAGGCGGCGGCACCCGAGTGAACCCCAGAGGGTCACAGGATGCCAAAATAAGGCAAGCCTGGCCCAAAGCACTGTGACTGGAACCCTTGAGGAGAAAGAGGGGCTAGGTGCGAGCAGGATGAGGAAGCGGTACCTGGGGGCAGGCAGCCTCACCTTTCTGGAAGATGCTCCACCCACTTGACGTGCCCACTGGAGAGGTGATGGAGGGCAAGAGTGGTCTTCTTCAGTACCACAACGTACCTCACGGACCCCTGCAGGCCGACCAGCCCAAGGGCCTGGAAACTGAACACAGATACAGCGTGAGCCGAGAGCCTGAGGCCAGAGAAGACACCATCACTGTAGCTCAGTGGCGGAAAGCAGGCTTTGGGGGTCAAAGATATCTGGACTTTAATTCTGGTTCTGCTCCACTAGCAGACTGGAGACTATGCTTTCCCCTTCTTGGCCGCTCTGCCTCCCTAAAAGCCCTGAACCTCTCCCCACCCTTTTCCATTCCCCTCCCTCTGCACCCCCTTTCCTCCCCCATCCCAGCTCCTAAGGGTTGTTCCCTTCTTCCCCTAGGACTTCACAGCAACCAGGTCAACTCTCCACATGGTGTCCGCACAGACCTATCATTACTGAGCCACATGCCCTGAGCTGACAAGTGCCTCAGTGACAGGGACGATGTCACTGTTTCCGCTACCAAGTGTTTACGGAATGAATTCCCCTCAGAAGTTGTATTGGTCGAGGCAGATGAGCCTGCAATTAACACTCGCAGGTGCAAGTGGAGTGCAAGCGGTTCTCTACATGCCACAGCCACGGGTTCTGTCTAGAACGCCACAGCACTGCCGAGGAACAGCAAGGTGCGGTCACGTGCTCCGGAGCAGCAACAGGCACTGCAGCCAGCAGGGCTCTGCAGCTCAGAGGGGTCCATAAATGCCAGCCAAGCCAGCATGTGTTCCAGAACCTACATAAACTGGGTGATACAGGCTCGCTAGCTCTTAAGTGGTCCTAGGTGAGGGGAGTTCAAAGGCCCACAGATCTGTGTTCCGGCAGCTCTTTTACCCAAGCCAAGACGAGTTTCCACTCCTTTACCTGCCGCTGTCCAAGGTAATCTCCCAGTTCAGGCCCCCGATGTTTGTCTCCCAGGAGCGCATGATTCGCCCTCCATTGGATACTGTGATTGCATCTGGAAGAGAAAAGACCACGGTGAGGTGATCTCCTCGGCGTCCTGCAGCCTCGTAGGGTCTGCAGGTAGTGGCCTCACCTCTGACACATGGGCGCAAGTAGAAGTTATCGCCGTATCTGCCCTTCCCTATTGGGAACGCACCCTCTCCCCCCTTTCCCTACAAAGCCTGTACAAAGGAAGAACCAAAGAATGGGGAGAGGATGGGGAGGCCATAATAGAGACAAATCAGGTCTCTGCTTACCTTGCCCCTGGATCAGCATGGCATCCACAGTCCCTTCTGCTGTGCCCTTGTCGACATGGCGCCACACTGAAAGACAAGAGAGGCAGCCGTTACTATGAACTGCAGAAAGGCACCCCAGAAGATGGGCACCCCAGAAGACGGGCGGGAGAGAACTGATCAGGTCTCCATCAGCATAGCAGGGTCCCGTTCCTCGGCACGATCGGGAAGGGCCACAGCTAACTGGCAACAAGGCAACACGGCTGGAGAGGAGCCCCAGATATCCCAGTCTGAGCGCTCTGCATCTCTTGTCTCCACTGCCACCCCACAAACATGGATGAGCAACAGCAAAACTAGCACAACCCATACAATTCGCAAGAAAATGAGAGGCGCTAGATTATATTTCCATGATGTTAGGGCCTAAAAGCTATCATGAAAGCAGTGTAAGTCATTGGGGACACTTAACCCTTCAGTGCAAAACAGAACAAGGTATGTTTGCACGATCCTCTTATTTAAGAATGCTCACGGCTCGAGCTGAGAGACTATGCTAAAAGGCTGTTATGGGAATGCATTAAATACTCAAAGACGAGACTGGAAGGAAAAAATGCGTCAGTATCCGGTAAGCGATATGGCCACTGGCCAACCTGTCTCCAACCTGGGAATGAGTCAGGAAAACCCCACAAGTCCACGTCACGATGCCCAGCCTTCCATCCCACACTGGTCCACTCCACACGAGCACTCACAGATCTCCCCAGTCCGAGAATTTAATGCAGCAATCACATTCTTCTCAGTGGCCACAATCAACTTCTTGGATCCAGGGGAAAATTCCAAGGAGGCAAATTTGAGCTTCCCCACATACTGCTGTCTCCTAAGGAAAAGAGTACAGGAAAATGTAAAGGGTCGAAACCTCACCACACAAAATACTCTGGAAAAAGACAACCGTGTGAGTACCCAAGGTTATCACCATTGCACCTTTCCTAGTATGTACAACAAACGGTTGTCCAATCTGACCAACAGCAAGATCTGTATGCCATGTAGTCAGAAGCAAAGGAAACAGAAGAGTGAATACAGCACAACAGATGAGGATTACAAGTCTTCCTTTTACATGCAAGTACATATTTACAAGATCAACACCCAAATAGTATATATAAGATTTGTATATTTGGGAAAAATATTGGAAAAGCGATGGGTTCAATTGTTAGTTTGGTGTTCCTGTTTCTTTACACCCCTCTTCTTCTGCTACTTTTGCCACAAGTTCCAGGTTGACAAGTATTATCAGTTCTAATATCAACTATATTTATACTTTAGGAGAATGGGCATATAGTTAGAGCCCAGTTATAGACATGAAAATTATATTACATAAGATAATAGATAAGAGCACCTGGCCTAAATCCACACAATTTCAGTTTCTCTGTACTCACTAAAGTGGGTTAGACACTTATAGCATATCCTTATCAATGAACATACACTCCACCTTTCCCTTCTATTTCCACTGGCCTTTGGGGAAAAGTCATGCAAATTTTCCTACAAAATGCCATCAATTAGATCAGGACTTTGTTCCCACTTTTTTTTAGCCTCAGCTCAGGATCCATTTGATTCAGAATGCATACCCACTTTGGAATAGATGCCATTATCTCAACACTGACATAAAGGGACATTAACATGGCATACTACCAAATACACAGAAAGTGCAGGCATATTGCTGCTAATGAAATATTGCAATCACTAGCACGTTAAACACAGTGACAGCTGCACAGGTTTTTGTCATGAGGCTATTGGATATAATCTTTTTTAAAGAAGCTGAGTTGGTATTAGAAAAGGCTTACTTGACATTTAACAGTTTCACATACTTTATTCTTGCTGTGCTCCACTAACCACTCCATGGAGCACAGGATAAATATTATGACTCTCACTGTACAGGTAGGTAAATAAAAGTCCACTGAGGTCAACAGCTGTCAAAACTTGAACACATTACTAACACCTCTGATTCTAAATCCCATGCATTCATTTAAAGTACTACCATCGGCCGGGCATGGTGGCGCATGCCTGTAGGTGGCAGCCTAGGAAACCAGGGGCACGTAGCGAGACCTAGTCCCAAAAAAATAGCTGGGTGTGGTGGCGTGTGCCTGTAATCCCAGGTACCTGGGAAGCTGAGGATGGGGATTGCTTGAGTCTGTGGTACCCTGGGCAATGTGAGCCTGCGATTCCACGGGCAAAAATAGCAAGACCTAGTCTCAAAAAAAAAAAAAAAAAAAAAAAAAAAAAAAAAAAAAAAAAAAAAAAAAAAAAAAAAAAAAAAAAAAAAAAAAAAAAAAAAAAAAAAAAAAAAAAAAAAAAAAAAAAAAAAAAAAAGGCAAAGTACTACCATCTTTTATTCAGGTTATAAAAGAAATTGTTGTTAATTGCAGAAAATGTAAAACATGCATAAAAGAAGAAAAAAATTAAAGCCAAAATGCCACCACCACAAACATTTTAATGTTTTGGTGTGTTCCCTTCTGCTGATTTTTCAATTTGTAAACCACATATACCTAGTATCCTAACTGGAATCATACCACATATGCTGTAATGTAGAATACATAAACATTATGGTATACACATGTTAAGAATGCTATATAAGCTTCACTTGTCACACTGTTTTATACCAAATACTAATAGTCTAACCGCTAGACTGAGTTCCTTTCCATCTCTGCATCTAGAATTGTTGGCCCACAACACTCAAGAATTACGAGTCAATTTATCTGATACAGAAAAGAAAGAGGAGATACCCGAGTTGAGCTCTTAAGGATAAAGTGGTTCCCTGAGTAGTAATTGCACCAAACAACATTAACTGATTGTATTCAAGAAGCAGGCTTCATGCGTTGGCGGTATAGTGGTGAGCATAGCTGCCTTCCAAGAAGCAGGCCTTGTACTAAGTAATCAAAAAAATTTCCTTATTCACCCTTACCACTGCTACAGGAGGTAATTTTACAGATTGAAAAAAAAATGAGGCATAGAACAAGTTCGATCATTTTCCCAAGATCACACAACCCTTCAGTAGCAAAACTGAAATTCAAACAAAAGCAAGGCAACTCCATGGCCTTAAGGAAGGAGTGGGTGAGTAGGTGAGTGAATGGCACCTCCTGGCATAAGTGAGTCTTGGGTGGAGCCTGTTCTGTGCCCAGGGTCTTCCTTACTCGCTGCAGGGAGGGGAAGAGACACTCCGTTTTAAACATACAAGACCAAAATCCCTATTCAGGTGCCCAAGAAATGCCACTTCAAGGGGAAATGAGAGTTCACTGGTGTTTCTGACATCCAGTAGGTCGGAAACCGGAGAGTCACATTAATGGGGCCTGACAGGAAAGGAGGGTAATGACCTCTGACCAGAACCCCAAGCAAGTCTGAACCGGCTTGCGACTTACACTGTCACACAGAGACCGGCTTAGACGTACCCCACAACGTCTGTTTAACGCGCTGCTGTCGCCATCTAAAAACTCTTAATTTCTGAAAAGGGCTCCCACATTTCATTTTACCCTGGGCGCTGCACCTTATGTATTCAGACTTGCTGCATAACGTCCCTCTCTTTGGCCAGAAGACAGGTACTAGAGGAATGGTCACACATTTCCCGGATACGCCCCACACGTACGCACCAATCAAACTTGCCCACTTGATCTTCGTAGACCGCCGCTGTAGGGAGAAGCAGAACTACCCATAGCCAGAACCGGCAAGAAGCCGCCGCCACCGCCATGATGGGAGCCCGAGCAAGCCCGCCGCCGGCCCAGCATGCACCGGGCCGCAGACCCCGCCTCCGCGGGACCATAGAGTTGGGCTCGACGGCGAAGCCCCGGGTGAGCGCGGAGGACTCGGAGGCCCTGGACACGCGGAAAGTGGTCCTGAAGACGCGGCCAAGAGTACAGGCGGCAGCCCGGCGGGGAGAGGCGGGTCCCAGCGCAGATTGGGTCAGGCACGCGCGAGGGCAGCCCCGGAGGACCGTCCCAGAGGCCCCCGCGCCGCCGGGGTCCTAGTAGACCTCACCTTCTTCCGCCGCACGTGGCTGCAGCGCGATGCCCAAGTCCAAGCGCGACAAGAAAGGTGGGTGAGGGGGACCCTGGACCCCAGTGGGTGAGGGGGACCCTGGACCCGAGTGGGGAGCTCCCGGCGCTGGCTGCGGGCGGGGCGCTCGCTCCGATGAGGACTCAGCGGGACGGACTCGGCACGCCTGGCGGGCTTGCTGCGAGCTGGGATGGGGTATGACGCAGCCGGCGTACCAGGGGGGACCGAATCGGCCCAAGCGGCGGAGACTGGCCGAGCTTCCAGAGCTCTCCCAAGCCGGACTGGGCCGGGGAACAGTTCCTGAGCGCCCGGGCTGCTTTCAGTCTCGCCTCAGCCCACCTTTTCCACCTCGATCCCTGCCCATCTCCCTTGGTCTCAGCGCTCGCCACCCTGGTCCCCCTTCCCTTCCTTCAGCACAGGCTTAATTTGGCGCCTGGCACCTTGCACCTGAAGTGATTTCTGCCTGGCGTGCAAACGTCACTGTCTTCAAACGGCTGCCTCTTTCTTAGCTGTCAGTGCGTGACAGAACCTCTTACCGAGGCCTCTCGTGTCGATATTGCGGTGGCGTCTTTCACACCCCGGCTCTCGAGCAAATTCACGCAACACTTTTTTTTTTTTTGAGACTAGTCTCGCTATGTTGCCCCGGGCGGGCTCGAACCCGCGGGCTCAAGCGATTCCCAGTCTCAGCCTCCCGTCCTAGGCTGGGATTAAAGGCACGCGTCACCGCGCCCGGCTCATGCAAAAATTTAACGGGTGTTGGAGGTTTACAGCACTTAGAACGAGGAAGACCTAGCCCTCAACGAGCTTAACATTTTAGTCGGGACATTTTAGTCATTTAGGTCCCCCCACCCCTATTTCCAAAGTACTGAAAGTCAAATAAGTAGTTTGATGATGGTGAGTCCTATGGAGTAAAACTGAAAGACCATGGTACTAGTCTGTATAAAGTGCAGATGACTTGAGATAACAAGTGGGAAGCCTTGGTTGAGGTGACAAGTGAGCAGAAACCTGAAGAAAGGGAGTGAGTGACCTGCGGGGTGCAGGGTTGCTCAAGAAATGAGAACCCAAAGTGCAAAGGCCCTGGAGCAGAGAGAGTAAAAGGGGCAGAGGGGTTTGTCACAGTGGGCGCTGCTCTCTTGGCCTTTGCAGAGGAAGTAGCTTTCACATCTTTTAAAAGCTTGCTCTAGCTCCCTTGTTGAGAGTAGACTGAGGGAGGAGGGGCTGGAGGGCAAGGATAGATGCAGGGCCAGGGGTGATCCGAGTGCAGGGGAGGCTTGCTGAGACCAGGTGTAGCAGTGGGCATGATGGGAAATGATGGACAGTTGTATTTTGTTTGCCCACCTTTACTGCACTGGCCCCTGAATTCTAGGATTACCTTTCAGTGTGTATATCTCATGAGCAGGGTTTGTGAGTACCTAGCAGGGAGAATTAAAGAGGCAGCCCCCTCCTGCACCCTGGGCTTTGCACTTGCTGTGCTCTGCTGTGTGTTTTTAAATGACTGAGTTCTGTGGCAGGAACCCTGGTTGGATCTGGCAAATGCCACATCCTTCAGAGTAAAAGGCCGGATTGAACCCCAGATGCCAGATGTTATTATAGTATAGGTGTTTGTCATCCCTCTCCACCCCCGCCGCCCAGGAGGCACTGCTCTATTTATGAGTCCTGCGGAGACTAGCAGGAAATACGGTCCCAGCAGAGTCTAGCCTTGGGTGGTCTCTGCACCGTGGCCAAGAGCAGACAGATGTCTCACCCCAGCAGCCTAGGAAAGCACTCCTAGAGCAGGAACAAGCTACAAGCAAATCCACCCCACCCCCACACTTCAGTATGGGTGTACTGATTCCCCTAGAGTGGGCCATGGGTCGCCCTGTTTGCCTAAGCATCAGAAACACTGAAGGCTCTCCAGGCTTGGGGAGTCTGGAGGGTGGGTCTGGGAATAGCCCGCTGTCTTTCTTCAGACTGACTTGATTCAGTGCTGTTCCCTCAGGGAGAAGAGGGTGAGTCTTCTGGTCATCCAGGTTTGTTTCTCTTTATCTTCTTTTTTGTGTCAGTTTCCTTGACGAAAACTGCCAAGAAGGGTTTGGAGCTGAAACAGAACCTGATAGAAGAGGTGAGATCTTGTTCTTCCTGCTTTTTCAGTCCTTGTATTTCATTTGTAAAGGTGGGTGTGGGCTGTTTATCAGAGGAAAACATACTGGGGTTTTGGTTTTGTTTTTCAAAAAAACTGCTGAAGCAGCTCTTTTTCCTCTGCCGCGCTGAGGGTTTCCAGGTCACTCCATGACATCCTCATGTTCCCTCTGGTGACACAAGGTGCTTTCGTGGGTGTTCTGCACTTGGGCAACTGAAGCTTGCAGAGGCTGGTTTGCTGGCCCACTATCAGGCCAGGTGTGGATGTGAGTCAGGTCAGATCTGCAGAGTGGGCTGCTGCAGGCTGCAGATTGGGAAGTGTGGTCTCTTGCACCGAGACCTTTCCCTGAGCACCTCACGCAGTCTGGCCAGCAGGGTGGGCCAGGCCGGGCCAGGAGCCACCTGCCTTTGAAGCAAATGTTGAGACTGTTTCCACTTAGGAGCCCACTTGGCGTAGGTTGTTGCGTTAGTGGACAGAGCACACAAAGTGACTGCATCCACAGCTAGCCACCTGGGAGTCAGACGCTCGGAAGGGTGAGGTGTTCTCGCCCTGACTCGGCTCCCCTGCACTTTGAGAGCCCACTTCCTTTGCCTCAAGGGCCCCCTGGGCACAGCCCTGGCCTTGGTGGTGGAGGTGGCAAGAAGGAAACCTTTAGCTGGAAACACGGCACAGCACAAGGTGCCGAGGCAGTTCCTTCCC
>PVHY01001244.1:150527-168192 GCA_004024945.1 Uropsilus gracilis
GGGGGTAAAGGGGAAGGTGGGGGGTGTTGGCAGGCTGCTCTCAGCACAGGCACACTTGTTGAACCCTGGCGCCTGGGCCACACCCCTGCTGGCAGCACTTTGTAGCTGTGAAAGCAGGTCCTGTACTGGGCGCTGGGGCAGGGCGTGCAGGTTGGTCCAGACTGTTGTGAGCAGAATTCCCTCCAGGAGGAGGTGGTCCTTGTAGGACTCCTGTCCATGCTAGGATGGCACTACATACTCCAAATGCACAAGCCCTAAGAGCCGGGCAGCCGCACAGCAGGATGACAGTGCTGACAGTGACTCTGGCCAATTTCTGCTGCCCCGGTTCTGGTCCAGACCTTCAGATCGCTCACCTTGCCTCTTCTCTCCCATGGGAGTGGATGTCACATGACACTTGAGAGCCTGAATCTGAAAGACTGGACTCCTGTCAGGAAAGGAGATGGTGTTGGCAGAGCTGGGTGGGAACAGCAGTGCCTCTGGCCACACCTGCTGCTGGGCCCACTGCACACTGGAGCTGGTCCGCACTTAGCTGAGGGAGGCCAGGCGGACACTCTCTCCTGAATTCCTCATTCTCTCTAGGATGTTCTTCGGCAAAAACAAAGTGATGATGGTGGCCTTGGGCCGCAGCCCCTCTGATGAGTACAAAGACAACCTACATCAGGTGGGTCTTGGGGCCGCGCCAGGAGGCGGGGGTGGGCTTAAGCCACCTTCTCTCCTGCCACCTTCACATGACATTCCAGTCATCTTGGCAGCAACACACCGGTCCCCAATTACAAACGGCTGCTCTGCGTGACGGAGCCACCCCCACTTTTGTTTTGTAGGTCAGCAAGAAGTTGAGGGGTGAAGTCGGGCTCCTCTTCACCAACCGCACCAAGGAGGAGGTGAACGAGTAGGTGTCTTTGAGGAGCCATGGGGGAGAGAAAGGTCGGTGAGGCCTCAGGAAAGGACCTTCCAATGGCTTTGTGCAGAGTCACACCTTGTTCCTTAGTGCGGATTCCCGCCAGCTTGTTGCTCCAGCCTGGCTGCCGGCCTGCAGTTGTGACAGGCCAGAGGGCTTCTGGGGAGCCTGATTTCAGGGGGCTGGGGAGCCGGTCAGGAATCTCCCTTCTGCCACTTGTCTCCCCCCTCAGGTGGTTCACAAAATACGCAGAAATGGACTACGCGCGAGCCGGCAACAAAGCAACCTTCACTGTGAGCCTGGACCCGGGGCCCCTGGAGCAGTTCCCCCACTCCATGGAGCCACAGCTCCGGCAGCTGGGCCTGCCCACAGCCCTCAAGAGAGGTACGGCGAGCCCTGCCGCTGAGCGGTGAGGAGCTCGGGCTTCGAGGGCCGGTGCACGCACCGTCATGGGGGACACAGACGGGAATCAGGAGCTGGAGTGCTTCAGGGACAGGCAGGCTGCCGCTGGGAGCCCTCCCAGGTGGCCGAACCGACTCCTGGCGGTGTGTGCTGGGTTTAGGGGGACAGGTGGCCCATTCCTCCCAGCTATGGAGCACAAGTGGGAGGCTGGGCACTGTACCGGAAGTAACTGCTTGAGCCTCCCTCCCCGCAGGCGTGGTGACCCTGCTGTCTGACTACGAGGTGTGCAAGGAGGGTGACGTGCTGACCCCGGAACAGGCCCGTGTCCTGGTGAGCCACACCCCCAGCAGCCTGCGGGGTGAGAGGGCAGAGCTGCACGTACCCGCGGCACTGGCTCCTCCTGACTCGGCTGCCTCTTTCTCACAGAAACTCTTCGGGTACGAGATGGCGGAATTCAAGGTGACCATTAAGTACATGTGGGATGCAGAGTCCGGACGCTTCCAAGACATGGGAGACGACTTGCCAGACAGCGCGCCCGAGTCGTCAGAAGAGTCAGAGGAGGAAGAGGATGACAGCTGACAGACACCTGGGGGAGGGCCGACAGGGACGGACTGAAACTCTGGCGGGTGTCTCCCCAGAGACACAGAAGGGACTTTTCTCAGAAAGGGGGCTTTCGGGTTTTGGGTTTTTTGTTTTTGTTTTTTTTTTTAATTATTCAATTCCCAGGACCTGAGCTGGCTCCCAGCAGTGGCTTCTGGTGTCTGCTGAGGGGCGCAGCCCTGAGGCTGCCCTGCCTACCCTTGCACACTTGCACTCCCAGGGCCGGGCAGGGAGTAATGTGCCTTGAAGAGTAAAGTCACTGCTAAAACCGCGTGAGTGCTAACATGGTCCACAGCAGGGGGGCTGGGGGGAGAATTCAGTGAGGTCACGTCAGAACTTCCTTCAGGCTGTCTGATGCCCTGGCCCCGCTGTTGAGCCATGTAGGACCAAGCTGGGGGTTTCCTGCCACCTCTGCCCTCCAAACACAGACCGAGGTGTTGCCCCCTCTCCCCTGGAGACAGGCCTCGGCAGCAGAGGGTACAGGTCCACCAGGCTCACTGGCACCGGGCTGCAGCCGGTCTCCACTGCTGGGCCTGTCACACTGCAGGCAGCTGGGCACACTGCCAGAATATGGGCAGCAAACCATCGGTAACCTGGGCTGGTGAGGAAACAGCAGAGGCAGCCCCAGCGGCAGGGTGGGAATGAGAGGAGACAGGAGGACAGAGCCTTCTGCCACCTCAGCTCAGGATGAGGCCTGGTGGACACAGGACGTTTCCGCACAGCCAGGTGCTGGGTGTGACCGGAGGCCTGCACCCACCCCCACCCCCCTTAGCCAAGACTTGGGATCTGAGGTCTGTGCTGTTCTTTCCAAGGAGCCCTGGCGCCACAGTCTGTCAGCCAACACAGCTGCGTGGAGAGCCCCTGGCTGCTGGGTTACTGACTCACCAGCATTCAGCTCCCTTACTTTGCCGGTGGGTGTGGCAACGTTTCCATGAAGCACTTTGCTTCAGGCCTGGCACCTGACGGGCGCTTGGATGAGGGACCCATCAGTACGGAGTCCCCAGGCCGGACACGGGAGCCGGGCAGCTCCTCCAGGAGTCTGTGGTGGTCACGCATGGTCAGAATAAGTGCTGACGGTTAGAAACAGTTTCAGGGTGGAAACCAAGCTCACACCCTGCCCCACGGGCTGTGGGCCTTGTCACAGTGAAGCAGCCTTACAGCCGGTGTGATGGGGTGAAACTAGGACGACTGCACTTAAGACAACTGGCATTTGCAACGTGGAAATTGAGAGCTACGACCTATAAGAAGTCGGCTGTGGGTATTTTGGAGGAAAAAGAGTAGTCAAGCCCAAGAATTAGGTGGCCTCCATTTGTCCACCTGCCCCCACCCCACAGTGAAAGCAGGCAGAACCTCTGAGGCCCGCTGGGTTACCTGGAGCGGCATGTGCCCACTACGGGGCAGATGGGGTGCTGGTGAGACACAAGCGCAGTTGGCAGGACCTCCGTGGCAATGGCCTCATTGGAGCTCCTTCCAGAAGCTGGGTCAGTGAGGAAAGTGGCAGCCAGCTCCGTGGTCACTCCAGGGCAGCCACTCCTACCCTAGTCCCTGAGCCACTGAGGAGCCAGCAAGGAACAAAGCTTGCCCGGGGAAGAGGTGGTCTTGCCAACCTGACAGGAGGGCCAGTTTACAGTCCAGGACCCAGTCCCTTCTCGGGGGATATGAGGTGGGGGCATTCAAGGAACAGGGACTGTGGTTGGGGAGAAGGTCCTGGTGTCCGAGAAAGCAGCTCCTGGGACGGCCCATTTCAGACGGGAGAAGAGGCCTTGAGGCTCCAGTTCTCTGAAGGTGCTGGGCCCTCAGCTGAGCCGCACCAGCTCGGACCACACCATGGCAGCTGAGTGTGATGGCTGACCCTGCTGCAGCTGGGTCAGGCTCGGGGGAGGACAACAGCAGATTGGGAGACAGGCCAGCGCCTTTCAGACACGGCAGAGCCTCCCTGCAGGGCTCACTGGATGCACATGGAGTTCTGGTTCTGCGTCCTGAACTGCTTTTGAAAACAGCAGGGCTGAGCTAGCAGGGGCAGCAATGAAGTCTCCAGAACAGCTGGTTTGGAAAATGGATGGAGGAGAAAGGCAGGTGCCCTGAAGGGGGGGTTGTAAGTTGATGCTGCAACGAGGCGAGAAGCTCCATTGAGAAGGGGAAACAGAATTGAGAGGCTTGAGGCTGCCTGGAGGAAGCTTCGGGAGAAGACACACGGGCTTTGGAGGGACACTGCTGCTGGTCGGCCTCCGCAGCGCCTCCAGTGCCCACCCAGCTGCCACCGTCACCTGGGTACTGGCTTGGCGCTGACCGGGGTGCCGCCAGATGCAGGCTCCCTCCAAAGGGACACCACGATCTTGCGTGAGCAGCTTTTGGTGTGGGCCACTGGACATGGGCCGGCCAGCTGCTGTGGCCTGTGGAACTTCCTCATCGCTGTCTCCCTTTGTAAATAAACCCTGTTGTCGCATTTCTGAGGCTGAGCCGTGTCCCGCTACCATGAGAACCAAGTGACCATCCCCAAGCTCTGCTCTGATTCCAGAACTATACACCTCTTGCCCTGGTGCAGCCCATCCCGAGCTCACCCGTTCCTGTGACTCCGCCAAGTAGCCCCCAAATTGCACCCCAACGTGGTTTCCCATCCTTGTTCTCCTACTTGTTCTAACCAGTTAGGAGCCTACTCAGCTCTCGGGTGGATCTGAGTCTAGATGGTGGGGGATCCAGCAGGCATGGAGGACACAGCCCTGCATCCCTTACCTTACCCTTCCTGCTTCCCAGGTTTCCACTTGGAGAGGGGAGGAGGAAAGCTGGACGTTTACAAAGTGCTAGAGGGTCCATTGTAAAGGTTAGGAGACACGTGCATTCACATCCCAGCGCTGCCATCACCAGCTCTGTGATAGCTCTTGACTCAACCAACTTCCTTATCCTCTCTGAGTCTCAGTCCCCTCACGTGTAAAACGGGCGTGACAGGGGTATTGTGCAGAAAGCCACGGAGAGCATGCTCATTACGAGCTGCCAGTGGCATCACTGGTTCTTTGCCAGGCAGGTGGATGTGCCATGCAAGGGCTGGTGAAGGAAGGTCTTCATCCCACCTTGACCCTCCCCAGTGTGAATTGCACTTCAGATCTGAAGTTTAACTGGCTTGCAAGGACGTATGTAGCAACTTGTGCTGTCGGCTCTGTTACTTGTTTTCTTCACCAGCCAGAGCAGATTTATATTAAAGGAGTTAAATTAATGACGCTCACCTGTGGCTGCATGTACACAGGTGGTTCTGTTCACACCAGTGGCGTGTGTCGGCGTGAACGTGGTTAAGAACTTTGACCCAGCTAACTGGCCTGAGGGAGGGAGAAACCTGAAAGATGGGAGTCTGCAGAAGAGGCGGCAGGGTGCTCCTGAGGGAATTCTGTGCTGAGATGCACGTGTCTGCCCGTTTGTTCCAGATCTATCCTGTATGGATCCCAGGAAACCTAGCCAGCCCCTACCTGCGGGAAGCGGCGTCTCCAGGGAAGATGGCACGCTGTGCTGATAACAGTGACAGCACCCATTGCCAAGTCCCCACTGTGGCCTACCAGGCGTCCTAAGCACTTCCAATGGCCTCAGATTGGTGAGGGACAGTCCCCAGCCCCATACAGAGCTTCCACTTAGCTGCCTGCTCTTGGCATTGCTGAATCTCATTGCCTTTGCACGTGCTTGCCCACAGCCGAGGTGCCCTTCCTGCTCCTGATCCTCCTGGCCAACTCCTAACAGCTCTTCAAGGCCCAGGGTTGGTTTGCTAAGATGCATCCTTCAGCAGCCCCTCCCAGGACGTGCTCCCCTGCTGGGACCCCCAGTCTCCTGTAGAAGCTGGTGGAAGTAATGTCACTTCCCTCCTCTAGCTTCAGGCACGGTGAGGACAGACCTGGACCAGCTCTGCTGCCCCCTTACTGCCTAAGGAGCTACTTGCAGTTCCCAGGGGCTGCCACCCTGGTGACTAGGGAGGTGCACAGGGAGACACCCTCACCTCGGGAGGGGGAGCGTGAGGGAGCAAAGTCTAGCACCCAGAGCAAGGAGGAAGTGGGCCCCCACACATACCTGGGCATGCCAAAGCCCTGGGGCTGTGCCAGGGAATGCTGGGGACTAGGGCACGTTCTGCAGATCAGGCCCAGCTAGAACTCCTTCCGGGAACGGAAGTGCAGGGATTCCAAGGCCCCAGATTCCAGCCTTTGCAGAGGCCCCAAGAAGAGGCTTTAGGAGATGGGTTGGCTGCTTTCAGGAGGGTCCACTGGCCCAGCCCACTGGCGTTGAGGGACCCCAGGAACCATGAGAAATATGCACAGGGAGGGGGGCCTCGCCCATCACGCACAAGGCCCCAGTGGAGCTTAGGGACCATCTGCACCTCCACACAAGGGCCACAGGTGTGGTTTCACACAGGTCGCACGGGTCTCACACGGCACCTGGACGGGTGAGCTAGTGCCCAAGGCTGCGAGCAAACCTGTGGCTGAAGGCTCACTGGAACCCCTGGAGTGTCCAGGCCCGGTCTGCACACCATCCTCATTCTCAATTCAGAAGGTCCTGGAGGGCTCTGTACCTTTCTCCAGAGTCCTTCCTACCCCAACTGCCAAAGATCCTAAGATGAGGCCCTGGCAAGGGTAGGGCTGTCCACCCCTGCACCACAGAGGGACTCTGGGGGTCTCTCCTTGGGCTTGTCGAAGGCCCTGCCCACATCCCCCCCCCCCCGCCCCCAGGAGTTGGAATGTTGAAGGAAAGACCTGTCGGTCTGGTCCTGCTTCGGATCCGACACCCCCGCGGAAACATACCTTTCCGACAGGAAGGCGAGAGACTGTTCAAACTGGAGAGAATTCACAGCTGCAGGAAGTGTTCACTAAGGGGAAACGCTTGGATGTTCACAGGGAAAAAGGAAGTGACAGGAATGGGCAATGTGTGGGTAAAGGTAAGGGGCTTGGAGCGGTCTTTTTGGTTTGTTTTTGCATTCTTAACCGTTTACAAATGTAACTGAGCGTCTATGCAGGTATACACTTACCCTATGACTCAGCAAAATCCCATCTAATTACCTAAATCTGGAAACCACCCAACGTCCCTCACCTGCCCAACAGGTAAACCTCTGCGTGCACCCAGTGGGATGAGCTACTGGCAAACACAAGAGCACGGGTGAATTGCAACCGCTGACTCAGGCTGGCTGTGATCCCACTTACATTCACTTCACGTGACTGACCTCGCTGCAGGGGCAAAACAAGACAGAAAACTATGGGGCTCGCGCTTCCAGCCAGGGCAGCCGAACAACCCAGGAAATAAGGGGCAAACGGTAGCGGATTCACCCCAGACACGGGTGCGTCCAGGTCAAGCGCCTGCTTTATTGAGACAGGAAACGCCCTGGCCTGACACACTGTGAAGGCAGCTGGGAACAAGGCAGGAATCTAGAAAAATAATTTATGGGTTCACCCCATCCCAAAGACGCGCTGATCAGCTGAAGGCAAAGATTGGCCGGGGTGAGAGAAGACGAGGAGACGGAAAGGAAAGACACCTGTGGCGGCGTGAGCCCCTCCCCGAGGCCTAACGGAAGTAGTTGGGACATTCGTGGGCAACCAGGTTCCAGGCCTGACCAAAGGCCTGCACCACGGCCGGCTCCAAGGGCCCCTCCTCAGTGGCTGCCAAGTTCTGCTCCAGCTGCTCCGGGCTGGACATGCCCAGGATGACCGCGTCCCCATGGGCAGCCTGCAAGCAGGGACAGCCATGGTCAATGCCCTTCTGCACAGTGACCTGGACCCGCACACACACCCTCCAGCCCTGCTACCACCATGAGTCAAGATGGGACGCTTATCTGCACCCTACACAGTTCTAGAAAGAGCTTCTGAGAATTCTAACTCTGTGACCCCAAACCCCGTCTTTCTGTTCCCCACTGCTGCACCGCTCTTCCCAAGACACCCAAGCTCGAGCCCTGTCTTGCCAGTCAAAGCTGCGGAACCCTGGCTGCATTACTTAAGCTGAGGCTCCGTGGTGTGTGTCGCCCTCAGCTCCCGCTCGCCGAGACCTGCTACCTGCACAGCAGACCGCACTAACTGCACAGGGCTGACGCCGGAGAGACATTGCAGCCGGGAGACACGGGCTCCAGAGAGGTGTCCACCGACCACCAGAGGAGCGGGAGTGGGACTGAGTGAGAGCTGCCACCTGGATCTGCGATAAGCGCTATTTCTTTCCTGTGAGAACCCCCTTCCTCGCCCGTAAAACCCGGGTCATCACCCCCAGGCCTCCGTGACCACAAAATCGATGCTTGTACAGCCTTGGCACTCGGCCGTGAAGAACAAGGCCCTGTCCTGGAGACCTGGAACCGAGCGACGTTCAGGGCAGAGAACGATCTAGAAGTCACCGGAAGGCAGTGGTGGCCCCAGGAAAGGCAGAGGCGGAGCCTCGCGGACGCCCGCTCACCTGGAGCTGGGAGTGGTGGTACATCCAGCGCAGGGCGGCAGAGGTCATGCTGGGGGCACTGGCGCCGTACGCAGCCTGCAGGGCCTTCTCCACCAGGGCAATGGCCTCGAAGTGGTGCTCCTTCCAGAAGCTGGGGGGGCGAGGCGGGTGGCGCAGGGGTCAGCACCGTGGGGTCCCACTGGGGGCCGTGGCCAAAGAGGCAGGGGAGCAGCTGCACCGCACCCACCAGCCCTGCAGGCACTGTTTGCCAGCCCTGGGTGCTCTGCCTGGTTGGTTCACGTGCTGGCACTATCACCAGGACCTCGGTGCCATCTTCATGCCCAAGAATACCAAGCCCACCCTGACTTCGCTGGGAAAACGAGGGCAGACACACAGGGGCTCGGCCCAGGCTGCCGGACCTGAATTCATGGCTTTCTCCTCTTGGCCCAGCAGGTGACGAGCCCTTCCCAGGGAAAAGCTGATCTGGGAGACCTGGAAAAAGTCCAGGGGTCCTCGTGCCCCCCAGAGGTCCCAAAAGAGTAAGAAACTCCAGTCAGGCCTGGTGGCGTGCACCTGTAACCCAAGAGCTGGGAGGCAAGAGGCCGGGGATTGCTTGAGTTCGAGGGTTCGAGACTACCCTGGAATACAGAACGAGACCTGGTCTCGAAAAAGCAGCCAGGCACGGTGGCACGTGCCTGTAGTCCCAGCTACCTGGGAGGCTGAGGCTGGGGATGGCTTGAGTCCATGGGATCGGGACTACCCTGGGCAACATAGCGAGACCAGGTCTCAAAAAAAAAGAAAAGAAAAGAAACTTTCCAGAGGCTTGGTAATTCCTGCAGGAATCAAGAGATGTGGGCCCAGGCATCAGGGAAAGGCCTGCAGCACCCCCGACCCCCACAAAAATCCAGAAAGGAGACGAACCCCCTCCCATCCCGACACAGACACCCCCAGCTCACCGGTTCCTGTATATCTCAGCCCAATTATTCCCAAAGAAGCGGCCTGCAGGTTGCTTCCCATCCTTGTCCTCGTACTTGTACTTGCCCGTCAGCAGGCCCCCTGAGGAAGGGCTGTCATCAGACCCCCTCCCCACTCCTCCCGGAGGTTGCTCTGGACCAGGGACCCAGGACGGATATCAGGACACAGTCCATGTCTCCCAAACCCCTCCCTGCCTCCCAGGCCCTGTGCCGGGCAGCCACTGGGTCAGGAAGGCCCTCCCTCTGGAGGGCGCCTTGTCCCCACAGCAGTCCCTACCAGCCAGAGGGTTGTAGGCATAGAACCTCAATCCAAAGTGCCTGAGGCAGGGGAGGAGCTCCGTTTCCACCTGCCGGGTGGTGGCGTTGTACATGCCCTGCAGGGAAAGGGCCAGATCCATGTGTTAGGAGCCCCCCCTCTTTCTAAAGTCTTCAGTCAAAACCTGCCCAGACCCTGGCAACAATTTCCAAATCACTAGTGGTGGTAGGGGATGGGGGACAGTGCTGGGCCTAATGGCAGGAAACCAGACTGGACCTCTCATTCCAGAAGCATCTGCGGATGCCAACCCCAGGCGAGACCCTGGCTTTCCAAATGTGCACAGTTCAGCAAGACCGCTGCCTCCAAAAGATGCTGGAGTGAGTGAGGCCAGAGAGATGACAGGTGCTCACAGCAAAGTGGGTTCTGTGCTCACACATACCTGCTGGGTACATGAAGATGGGGCCTGGGGGAGCAGCCCTTTGGGGTACTAGAGTCAGTTTTCAGGGGAAAAGCCAGTGAGTGCGAGCCGAGCGCTGCCCTTGGGGAGGAGAGGAAGGAGCATTCTGGCTGGCAGAGCAAGGAAGCGGGAAGGCTGGGACCAGGGGGCCCATGTGGCAGGAAGCAGAATCAGGCCCGCTATGAGCAGGTGCCCAGCGCTGAGCAGGGGAGTGGCTGTCCTGGAGAGGGACTGGGGGCACTTGGAGGGGCCGAGAGAAGCCCTGATCAGTAGAAGCACTGGGGCCGGCGGCCTCTGCGATCCCAGCCCTCACCTGGTACACCGTGGGCAGGATCCAGCCGTTGCTCTTGCAGAGGGTACAGATCTCAGCCACCTCCCAGGCGGCATAGTTGGAGAGGCCCAGCTCCACAAATTTGCCCTGCAGAGGAAAGGCCAAGGTCAGAGCCCATCGCTGTCCAGGAGACAGCGTGGGGACAGGGGAAATGAGTGAGGGTCCTGGGAGTGGGGTCTGCCCCTGCTCCACTCCAGGACAGCCCTGGGACCTCCTGGGTAGTAAGAAGTCAAGAAGAGCAGCAGCCACCTCCCGGAGCTGGGTGGGCTGCCCTCACCTCCTGGTGCAGCTGGTGGCAGGCGCGCAGGGTCTCCTCCACAGGGGTACCATGGTCGGGCATGTGGAGGTAGAAGAGGTCCACCTGGGGGCACTGTAGTCGCTTCAGCGACGTCTCCAGCTGGGCCCGGACACTGTCGGGCTTCAGCGACTTCCCCTCCATGGGATTGGCTTTGGTGGCGATTTTCACTTTGGGGGAAAATATAAGGGTTATGAGACTGATGGTCATGGGAGCTTGGCGAAAGGATTTCCGTTTTCTGAGTCTCAATGCTCTAATCTGTAAAATGGGGACAGAACTCAGAAGGAAGGCTGGGCAAAGTGGCGCATGCCTTTCAGCGCAAGCCTACGGAGCGCAGCTGGGAATGGGAATCACTTGAATCCGCAGATTTGAGACCCGCCCGGGCAACATAGGCGAGACCTAGTCCCAAAAAATAGCTGGGTGTGGTGGTGCACACCTGTAATCCCAGCTACCTGGGAAGCTGAGGTTGGGGGTTGCTTGAGTCCATGGTACCCTGGGCAACGTGAGCCTGCAGTTCCCCGGGAAAAATAGTGAGACCTAGTCTCAAAAAAAAGAACTCAGAAGGAGATGATGACGCCGAAACCGTGTCTGGGATGTCACTGCTGCTATAACCACACAGAGCATAGTCCATGGTCACTGCTGCTATAACCACACAGAATATAGTCCACCAGACTGCAGGCTGCACCGGCCCGGGCCCGGGCATTAGAGGCTGAACTCTCGGAGAACAAACCACACTTGCTTTCTGCCCTCAAGGAGCTCACAATCTAGAAGGCGATGGAACATACAGTGTGTGCAGCAGAAGGAGCCACGAGGAGAGGCAAGGGCCAGCCTGGGAATTCCAGGAACGACCACCACACCAAGCCTGCCAGGATGAGGCACAGCCACCAAGCAAGGGTGGGAAGCAGCCATGTCCCTGAGGATGGGAACATGAGCAGCGCCCTCACACAGCATGTGAGGGTCGTGCCTGCAATTCTGAGTCGTGAGGGCAAGAACTCCAAGCAGGGAGAAGGGGCAAAGCCGAATCCCGAAGGACTATTCTCAAGCACCGTTACTCAGTTCTGAGGGCTCCTGACTGCAGTATGACAAGGAACTCAAGGGAGCAGGCCTGGAAGCGGGGAGACAGGGGCTGCCGCCAGCATGCAGGAAAGGATGCCGTCACGGGAACACAGGCCACGGACAGATCAGTTTGAGGGACAAAAGGTGAGATGAGCAGAAGTGGACAATGCACTCTTAAGCACTCACAACTCTGGACTTGCAGCTAGCCGACGCAAGCACACACACACACACACACATCCATGACAGACAGCCTCCAGAGAACGAGCTCCTGTCCCGTCAGGCACACAGCCTGGCAGTCTGGATGGGCAGATGTGTGGGCCCTGCACCCAGGCAGCTCACGGGTGTGAAGGGACCATGAGGACACAAGCAAGTCTGCAGCGTCTCACCTCGCTTTCCCCCAGATCCCCATCAGTCTCAAGTCCCTGCATTCTGGGGATGAACTTTTTTTTTTTTTTTTTTTGAGACTAGGTCTCGCTATTTTTACCTGTGGAACTGCAGGCTCACGTCGCCTGGGGTACCCCAGACTCAAGCAATCCCCAGCCTCAGCTTCCCAGGTAGCTGGGATTATAGGCGTGCACCACTACGCCCAGCTTTTTTTGGGGACTAGGTCTCACTATGTTGCCCCAAACAGGACTCGAACCGGGGTCCCTGGTGCCCACCGCGGCTTCCTAGGCTGCCACTTACAGGCACACACCACAGTGCCCGGCTCTGGGGATGAACTTTGCCTGAGGACTTTGGCCAAGTGAGCGCTTGGCTTTGAAGAAGGAAGCAGGGAAGTGTTGGAGAAAAGCCATTCAAAAACAAAATCTTCCAGATCAACGAGGGGTTGCCAAGTGAACTAGAAGTGAGCCTGAGATTGACATCGTCCCAATCTGTTCCTCGAGATCCACCAAGTTATGAATCTAAGGGACCCCACCCCCAATAAGGAGTGAAAAGGAGCCAAAGTGTAGCAGTAACACACAACTATAGTTTACTGGGTCCCACTACATGCCAGAGACCCTCCCAGATATACCCAGTGCCTCATGCCAACGAGGATTGTCTCCTACACACACCTGCCATCTCTGCCAGCTGGTTATATGTACACACACCAGGCATTTGGCATTTCTAAGCCCCATCTAAGCACAGCTCTGTGCCCTCACCCTTCAACATCACTCATTTTCCACTCAGCAGCTACTTTTATTTGGTCCTTCAAGGCCCAGCTCCAGAATTCTCCAAGCTTCCCTAGAGCCCTCAGTCCCAAAAGCACACTCTGCCCCCCAGTCATTAATTTCAGTCTCTCCCCCTAGTTTCTCAGCTCCCTGGGGTTAGTCACTTTCCCTCTTAAGCCCTATAACAAGCTGTGATGTGCCTGTACTCCCAGCGCTGGAAAGCTGAGGCCAGGGATCGCTTGAGTCGGCGGGTTTGAGACTACCCCGGGCAACATAGCGAGACCTAGTCTCTAAAAAATAGCCGGGTACAGTGGCGCACGCCTGTAATCCCAGTTTCCTGGGAGGCTGAGGTTAGGGATCACTTGAGTCCGTGGGTTTGGGACTATCCAGGGCAACATAGTGAGAACTAGTCTCTTTAAAAAAAAGCTGGCACAGGGGGATAGGAGTAGTGGCAAAGACCTGTCTCCCTCACACCTCCCGCTGCTCACCGACCTGTCCTGCTTGCCCAGCCCAGTCTGTGGTGCCCTCCTGAGAGGACCAGGGGTGCTGCCAAGTGAACAGAGCAAAGTCTAGGGACGATAAAAGCTCAAGATGGAAAAGGGAGTGAATAGCGAGAGGGCAATGGGGTGAGGGAGATAGACAGCCCGAACAGGCTCCACCATAGGGTGGAGCAGGGGAGACTTACGGGCACTTGAAGGGGCTGAGGTGGCAGAACTCTGGAAACCACAGACAGGTGCAACAAGGGGGTGGGGGGGGCGGCGTAAAGAAGCCAAGTAAGTACTAGGTTAGGCTGGGCGATGCAACAACCCCCAGGAGAGGACCCGCCATCGGGACAAAGCACTGTCCAGCTGTGCCGCGCTAGCCGTGCACCGGGCTTGAAGAGCTAGGGGCTCAGAGTCGCAGGGTGGCCAGGAGAGGTCGGCGCCCGCTGAGTGGGAGCCGACCTCGCGCGGCTGGTGCACGCCTGAGGCGGGTCGGCGTCCTGCGGGAGGGATGAGCGCCGTCCGGGGCAAGGGGAGGTCAGGGTCTTTACCTCTGCAGTCGCCGCTGCCCAGCCCGAGCCCCAGGCCGCCCAGGATGCTCTCGGACTGGCCGTCGCTGTACATGAACGCTGTGTCCAGCTCCGTGTGGCCGCGCTCCAGGAAGGCGCGCACGGCCGCGCCGCTGGCCGCAGCGTCCATGCGACGCCCCATCTCCATGGTGCCCAGCACGGTGGCGGGCCGAGCCGAGCCGCCCGAGGCGGCCCTCGAAGACCGGGACATGGCGGCGGCGGTGGAGGAGCGAGCCTCAGGCGTCCCGGGGCGACGGGCGCTGCGAAGTGCGGCGCGGCCCACAGCGCGAGAAGCGGCGTTCAGCATCAGGACGACGCCTGCGCACAAGGGCGGTCGGGCCCCGCCCACCCGCCGCGGGGGCGGAGTCCCGAAGGCAACAAGGGAGCGTCGACAAGGAGCACGGCAACCCCACCGCGCGCGCTCGGCTTGCTCGTGTAGGCCTCAGGGACCGTCCGCCAAGTGCGAGGTTCAGGAGGCGGAGCCTCGCGGCGCGGGGCGGGGCGGGGCGGGGCCTCGGGTCAGCTGACAGAGGCAGTGAAGACCGAACCCTGAAGCCGGACCCGGGCTGTGGATCTTGACTTGGTGAGCCGCCTTTGAGGCTTGGGGGCAAACCCGAAGGCTGGGGGTCGAGACTCTGGGGTTCCCGTGCCCCCCCTTTCCACCTTCCCCCTCCAGCCTCTGGACGATCCTGGGCTCCTCTTTCCTCTTTGAGGCACTAAGTCCTGATCGAGGTTCTGGGCCGGGATCGGACTGCGCGCGGGAGCCAAGTCCCCGTCCTCCTCTTCCTCAGGGGTGACCAGCAAAGCCTCTTTGAGTTGCATGGCTGGACTTTAGGATCTGGCTTCCCTTTTCGCCTCCTCGTTCTGGCTGATCGGTCCCTTTTCTTCCGACGGCTTTGTTTTCCCCGGGGCTGTCTGGGGGAGGGGCCCCCCGCGGCGATCGAGCGCTGACCCCAGCGGCTGCCCTGTCATTATCCCGGCCAAACAGGCAGCCGGGCGCTGGGCTGAGTCACTAGCAGGGAGCGTGGAGGAGGACCCGAAGGCCTGGAGTCACCATACGGGATGCGCTCCCCCTCGGTGTTCCCGGGGTCTGCTGGGAGGGAGTCTAGACCACCCCTCCGCACCTACCTGGGTCAGACTTTGCGAGATGTCCGGTGTGAGAGCAGGTTTGGAAGTAATGGAGGCTGGTGCAGGTCCCAGGTCTCGTCCATCCAGCGTATAATGGAGGACTCTGTGCCAGTGTCCCTGTGGGGTCAGGAAAGGGGAGGCATGCCAGGGACAGAATAATAGCCATCCCTGAGTAGTATTAGTGTTTACTTCGTGCCAGGCACCATTTTAATCACTTGGCCTGCATAGTTTCTTTATCTCCTAGGCCTGCAGTCAGCTAGCAGGAGCATGGATATTTGCACTCTTCCCCCATTTTATAGATGGAAACCCTGAGGCTCAGCCCAGGAGTTCTGAGCTAGTAGGAGAATCAGGTCAGTTCCAGCGCGCTTTCTGCTCAACCCTGGGCTGAGTAAGCTCACAGCTAAACCAACCTCCCTCCCTTTATTGCTTTTTTTCTTCTTCCCCTGTCTCCTTCCTCCTCTTCCTCCTCCTCTCCCTTTTTTCCTTCCTCTCTCCCACCCAGGATTTTCTGAACCTCTGCTGCTCATCTGGTGTTTCTTGGCCCTGAGAATAAAGTTTACGACCAGGCTAGAAGGGAGGCGTAGTCGCCGAGGCACATGACAAGTGTTCTTCAGGTGTGTGGACAGGGAAAGAGGAAGCATTGACAGCTGTGGTCCAGCCAGCCCCTGCAAGGCCTCATTGAGAGGGCAGTTGAGAACTGGGTCTTTGTATCGCTGTACCAGGCCCACAGCCTGGTGAAGGACGGGCCTAGGCAAACAGCCAGTATGGGCCGAAGCCTGGAGGCCTGAGAATGACTGAAGACATGGGGCGAGGGCTGAAGGCAAGCTGGGAGGGCAGTTCTTGGAGTGCTGCCAAGTGCTGCCTCGGGGCGCAGTGGACGCCATCTGATAGACGGAGGGGGCCGCTTGACCAGCTCCTGTGGGAACGTTGCCCTGACTCAGCTTGTGTCTAGGAGGGGAGCAGGATTGTGTCTGGGTGTGGCAGGAGGTGCCTTCTCCAGCACAGCCTTTCTTGAAGTGTGGCTGCGACGCCAGAATCAGCTGGGGGCTGGGTACGGTGGCTCATGCCTGTAAGCTTCAGCCTATAAAGCAACCAGGGATAGGGATCGCGGTTCGAGTCCCACCTAGGGCATGTAGTGAGACTAGTTCCAAAAAAGTATAGCTGGGCGTGGTGGCGCATACCTGTAATCCCAGCTACCTGGGAAGCTGAGGCTGGGGATGGCTTGAGTCTGTGGTACCCCGAGCAACGTGAGCCTGAGGTAGCGAGACCTAGTCTCAAAAAAAAAAAAAAAAAAATCAGAATCAGCTGGGGGAGCCGCTCCACTTGAGGTCCCTGGCCCCCAGCCCAGACCAAATGATTGATTCTGAATTTTGAGCATGTGCCCCCAAGATCCAAGGCACCCCGACTGCCTTCCTTGTCAAGTGGATGAATCTACATTGTTACAATCTTGGACATGGTTAGCTCAGTGCTCTTTGAACAGGAGGTGGGTCTCTCCCCAGAAGCCAGGCCCAGGCTGGCTCCCCACTTCGTTCAGAGCCTATAGTTAATCAGTGCCTGGAGCCATGGTGGCCCCAAGCTTCCTCCACCTACTCCCCAGGTCTACAGAGACATGAACCCAAATTACTGCCTTCTTCCCTTGACAGCCCTCAGGGCTCAAAGAGTCTCAGAGTGTCTGGAGCTGCACATGGACTCTGCAAGGACAGGGGATCCTCCCAGAGCTCACGGCACATTCCTCATGACACCCCCCTTCCCAAGAGGGAGATGTTTGAGATACTGGACTCCCACCCTCAGCACTGTCCCTCCAGGCAGTGAACTAAGAGCTTTCTGTGTATTTCGTCTGCACGACGATCTCCAGCAGTCGATGTCATTGTCCTCATTTTGCAGACAGGCTCAGGTACGTCACTCGTTTGCCTAAGCCAGCTGTAAAATGAGGCTGTGTTCCCGGTCCCAGGACATCCCAATTAGGATCCCTCATGACATCATGAGCTACCGTGGCCGGTTCAGAATCCACAAGAGGAGCAGGAAGGTTGTCCAGTGGGTGACCAGGAACCAAGGGCTTTGGCACAGTTCTTCCCTGGTCTGCAGGTCCACCCGGGATGGCCTTGCAGGGGCTGTGGCCAGCATCAGGAAAATGGTTCCACCATTAACTGGACTAAAGGTCATCAAGATGGTTCACCAGGACACAGAAAGGCTTTCAGCCTCCCTTGCCAGACCCTGGAGATAGAACAGCAAACTGGGACGTGACCTGGGATGCCCTGGCCCCTAGCTCCCAAGTAATCGCATTAGGGCTGAGCAGCTCAAGCTTCCAGAGCAAAGAAGCTGACTCGATTTCTTTCCCTCCCTTCTCTCCCCAATGCCCCCAGGTCCCTGTGACCTCAGCACTTTCATGGGTCCGGCCAGGGTGACGTAGTCCTGTATAACGAAATACAATAGACAGGGTGCTTATAAACAACCCACACTCATTTCTCATAGTCTGGAGGCCGGAAGTCAGAAGGCGATGCCAGTGTCTGGTGAGGGCCACTCCCTAGTCCCAGCATGGCAGCCTGGTCCTGTGGCCTCACGTGAGGGGCTGAGGGGGACAGAGAAGGGGGAACTCCCTCACTGAGTTCTCTTTTGTGAAAGCCCTAATCCAGTGCAGGAAGGCTCCACCCTCATGCCCTAAACCTGGAACCTTTCCCCAAAGCCCCACCC